>WBNQ01062942.1:0-110045 GCA_013401375.1 Spizella passerina | reverse complement strand
GATGGATGGATGGATGGATGGATGGATAGATGGATGGACAGATGGATAGATAGATGGATAGATAGATAGATAGATAGATAGATAGATAGACAGATAGATAGACAGATGGATGGATGGATGGATGGATGGATGGATGGATGGATGGATGGATGGATGGATGGATGGATGGATGGATAGATGGATAGATAGATGGATAGATGGATAGATAGATGGATAGATAGATGGATAGATGGATAGATGGATAGATGGATAGATGGATAGATAGATAGATAGATAGATAGATAGACAGACAGACAGATAGATAACAGCACAGGGGGTGATGTCTTCAGACTCACAGAGAGCAGAGTTAGATGGGACCTTGGGAAGGAATTGTTCCCTGGCAGGGTGGGCAGGCCCTGGCACAGGGTGCCCAGAGCAGCTGGATCCCTGGCAGTGCCCAAGGCCAGGCTGGATGGGGCTTGGAACAACCTGGGACAGTGGGAGGTGGAATGAGAGGAGCTTTAAGGTCCCTTCCAACCCAAAGCAGTTTGGGATTCTGCGACGGGGTGAGAGAAAATCACCTTCAGCCGTGACAGGTTTAGATTAGATATTATGAAAAAACTATTCACAGAAATGGGTGCCAAACATTGAAACAGGCTGGCCAGGGCAGTGGTGCAGTCACCATGCCCAGTGGAATTTAAAATATCTGTAGATGTGCTGCTTAGGAACGTGGACCAGTGGTGGTCTTGGCAGACCTTGGTAAATGGCTGGTCTTGATGATCTTAGAAGACTTCTCCAATGTAATTGAATTTGCGATTCTATGATTCCATATAAGCTGACTTCTGTTTAAGCGCTGAAATGATTTTGAACTGTAAAACTAAAATAAATTTCCTTTTAAAGTCTCCGGATGAGGTCTACCCACATGTTCAGTATTTTCCCGGTAGGGCTTTGTGTCGCACAGTTCTTCAGAAATGCTCTCTGCTTGAGAACAAGATTCAGTTTCAGTCTACAAGTGCTTTTCTATTGAATGAAAAGTCTTGAAAATTTCCCCATCACTGCAGCTTGGCAGTTGCAGTGAGAGTTGTGCCCTTGGCTCCTGTGGCACCATGCAAACAGAGAGAGAGACAAGATTTGTCTGCCAGGCCAGGCATTCACCCTCAGACCACCCTCACTGAGTCATGGAAACCACTGGTTTGCAACATCTGGCTGTTGGAAAACACTGGATACAGTAGCCTTCCAAATTTATTTTCCGAGATCTAGCCGTCTCTCTCTTTCTCTCTCTTTCTCTCTCTTCCTCCATATATATTTATATATATAGAAAATTAAATAAGTTAAAAAAAATATATAAAATTATTCTTTTCCTGGAGCAGTTATCTCATTAGATGGTATGGAAATAATTGAGATTAGAAAAACTGGCACAGAGGTCAGCCTCACCTGCTGGTGTGGTGAGGATGTTCCTGGAGTCTTTGTCTCCACTGAAGCTGCAGGAATGAGCAAAGATCTGTCTCTCCAGCTCAAGAGGTATTTGCAAGAATTTCTGTGATGTGGCCCAAACAGTGATCCCCTCAGCCTCCCAGTGAATGAAATCAGGTTTTGAAACAGCACAAATACATGCAGGGTGATTCACCCACACGTGCTTAATAAGGGCTTCTGTGTGATAAGCACAGCATCAGGGGAGTTGTACTGTAGATTGCTAAGTTTACTGCAGGATAAATAATTAATGTTTAGGTGACACTAATTAATTGCAGCAATTAGAAAAGGGCTACACTGTTTTTCCTTAAAAGTAAAATCTTGGCTGTTTAATTTTGCTCAGTCTCCAGTGTGTCAGAACATTTACAGCAGAACCATGAAACACAAACATATACAGAGGCATGTTTTTGTTGGGTCACCATTTACCTTTTTCATGCAGAATCCTGGAACACCAGGCTGGAAGGGGCCTCAAGCACTGTCTGGTCCAAACTCTATTGGCAAAAGCATGGTCTAGATGAGACAGTCCAATACTCTGCCTGGCCAAACCCTGGGAGTGCCCAGCATTGAGGAATCCAGCTCTTCCCTGCCCAGGTTATGCCAGTGGCTGCTTGCTCTCATTGCAAATAATTTTCTTTGTGTGTCTGGCTGGAATCTCCCCAGGACTCACTTGCACCCGTTACCCCATATCTTTTCCATCTGATTCCTTGTAAAAAAGGGAGCCTTCGTCTTCTTTGCAGGCACACTTTTACAGGTGGAATGTGACCAAAAGCTCTCCTCTAAGCCTGCTTTTCCTAAGGCTGAACAGTGCCTTAGGAAACTGTTCATTTCATTCATTCATTCATTCATTCATTCATTCATTCATTCATTCATTCATTCATTCATTCATTCATTCAAAAAACCTCAGATAATTCAGCCTCTGCTCTTATGGCAGCTACCCAGCCCTTGGTTCATCTCTGTGGCCCTTCTGCACCCTGTCCACACCTGTTTGGCACAGTGCTGTCCAAAACTGAGCACAGCACTCCAGATACTGAGGGCAGTGTGGCAATGACTTCTCTCTCTCTGTTGGCAATGCCTTTGTGGATGCAGCCCAGCATCCTGCTCATTCTCACTGAGTTTGGTGTCCACCAGCACCCTCAGGGCCCCTTCAACAGACCTGCTTCCCAGCCAGGCTGATCCCACCTTGGGATGCACTCCTGGATTCTGTTTTCCCAAGCGCCAGGCTTTGCATTTGTCTTTGCTGAATTTCAGAAGCCCGTTGTGAGCCCGCTTTTCCTCCTACCAGTTTCTCCAGGAGGTGGAGAAGTAAGAAGTAAGAAGTACACAGAAATTTAAGTGTTAGAACCCCACTGTACAGCTGTGGAGGATTTTTAAAGCATAATTTCTCCCAGCTAATGCATGCAAATAAAACATATAAAAATACCATTGCACTTGCGCTTTGTGTTACTTGAAAAATCTGTAGCTGTATATTACATTTTATAATGATGGTTTTTTCTGTGTGTTGCATTATGGCTGCAAACCAATGTGGTGGTGTCATCTGTGCTTTTGGTTCATTCTTTGTGTCAACACTTGAAGGCTTGAGACCACTGTTTGTGATTCTGAAAAATCAGGTGATATCTTATTTATGCACAAGAAAAGCCTGCAGGTATCAAGAACTCCTTATTAGTGGTCTTTGTGGACAATTGCCCAGGAAATGTGCAAGGACACCCCTCATTTGTGAGACAATGCAGAACACTGCTGCTGGTAGGGCAAACTGCATCTTCCATGGGCTTTTTCTCTCCTTTGCTTTTAGCAAATCTCATCTCACCAGCCTCATCATATCTCGGTGGTACAGCTTCAATGTTCTGCTAGGAATTTGCATTTTAGGAGGAGTAGCATTGCTGTTTGGGAGTCCTCTGCATTTCTTGGGAAGTTTGCCCTGCTTGAAGGCTTCCCACCTGCAGCAGAGCTCCACAGCTGGTCACTGCTTGTGCAGACCCCACCGGGCTGCCTCTCCTAACACCACTTTTCCTTTGGCTGTCAAATTTCTGTCTCCTAGTATTTTTCAGAGCTGTAAATCCTCTCCTGCTCGTTTGAAACGAGAGGCCATTTTAGCATTTCCAGACCTACACAGAGCACAGTCTCATCTGCAACCTGCATTAGTCCTTGTCATCCAGGAATATATAGAAATTATTTTTTGAAAGAAGTGGCAAAAATATATGCAATGACATGGTATGGAAGTAGGCATAAACTATGTTAAAATTGTTTCAATAAGCTTTTAACAACCTTTTAAAAATGTCCTTTGAGCTGGGAGTACATGATATAAAGTGTATGTGTCTAAAGCTGAACGTAGCTGACAAAAATGGATTAGGAAAATAGTCAGTTTCACATAATGATTTTTTAAGGAACTTGTCATGGTGTTTTGTGTATAATTATTGGAGTTACAGCACACCTTAGTTACTACAGAAATCACAGAAATACAAGCATGTTTCCACATCACAGTGCAGCTGGCCAAGGGGTGCCTGAACCTGGAGGCTCAGGAGCCTGGGATGCACATTCCCACTCTCTGAGCCAGGCTTGGGTGTCTGCTCTGCTCTTCTCAGCCTCTTCCTCTCAACCCTCATCTCTGCACTTCTAAATTCCCCGCCATGCAGGGGGCTGTCACCGACATAATTTCTGCTGTTGTTTAAATACAAAACGGTGGCAGAAGAGCAGTCACAAAACTTCCAGTGGTTCCATCATCCCCCCAGGCACTGCTCTCAGGTAGACTCTGCCACGTGGCAGGGCTGGTGCCCATGGGCATCCCTGTGGTTCTTCCCTGAGGATGCTGCATGGAGGCTGAGCTGCCAGGCTGGGCATGGCCAGGACAGCAGCCCACAGATTGCTGCTCCACAGATTTCTGCTGGTGCCTGGGTCCCCACAGGGCTGGGCACATCTACAGCAGGGCAGGGGGCAGTCCAGCTGGCTCTGCTGCACCACCCAGCAAAGCTGGAGGTGCTGGGCAGCACAACAAACCCAGCCTGCTGTCAGGGGCTCTGCCCTGTGGGAAGGCCCCCAACCCTTTTTGCACCTTGGGCTGCACGCTGTTTGCATCCTGTATGTGCAAGGCTTGAGGCACGAGCAGAGTCCATCCTGATGGTATCTGGGCAGGTGCACAAGCAATCCAGCTCCACTCAGTGGCACTATTTGCACAAATGTTTGCTCAGATGTATGTGCTGTCAGATTCACAAGCGTCAGGGCTGCTGAGGTGTGAGGCCCCACCATGTCTTTGTGGAATGTGGGATGGTGGAGATTGCAGGCTTTCCTTGGAGATGCGTAAAAGCTTTTCCATATATGGCTACAGTGGGATTAAAATAACAGTAGGAGGAGGACAGCTGCAATCTCATGGGAAATCTGTTCAATGAATAAAACCCACTTTGTTGGTGAGTCTCATAGCCAGCTTTGCTGTGCAGATGTGCAGCAGTGCTGTGGGGTGGCAGCTCGAGGGTGCACTGGCACAGCTCCAGCTCGTGTGCCTGGTGGGCATGCAGCCTGACTGCACCTTGCACGCCAGGGAGGACCTCCAGAAAAGACACAAATGTTCTCTTGGTGGAGAAGAGCTGCATCACTCCTCAGGCAAGGACCAGAAGCGTCTGGTGACACAAGTGCTAATCGCTGTGCTGCTGGGCATTTCAGGAAGAGCAGCACTGACAGGCAGAGCTCCTTTTGTCTCGCTGCTTCCATTGCCCAGAGCCAGTGCAAGCCTGGTGCTGGATGCACAGGCACTGGCTGGGCTTGCTGTGCAGCGCAGATGGGGGCTCTGTAAGGAGTGTGGTGTGGTGAGGGCTCACTCAGGGGGCTGCAGAGCTGCAGCTTGGTCTGTGCATGGGGTGGGTGAAGGCAGCCTGGGAAGAGCCAGGGGCCCTCCAGCTCCTGCTGGCTGGAGTAAGGGCAGCTGGGAGCAAGGTGCAGCAGAAATGGCCCCTGTCTGCAGCAGGGCAGGGGAGCAAAGGGCAGGAGGGAGGCAGGCTTAGTGAGAAATGGGATGTGCTCAGGCTGGTTGTGTGTTTACATGGCAGAGGAAACATCCCTGAATTCCCCTTGCCATGAGTGCTAGGCACAGGCATGGTGAGCTCTGAGCAGCCCTGTGCTTGTGTGTGCTGGCAGGGCTCAGCTGGGGCTGTTCTGGGGCAGCCTGCCTGGGTACTGGTGGTGAGCACCACTTTTGCTGTACTCAAGGACTGGAGCCAGGTGGCCACCAAACTGGCACTGCCCTTGCTTGTCCAAGCACTGACAAGAGGGCAGTGGGTTTGGGCCATTCAGATTCCTCATGCCCTCACACATCCTGACTGCAAATCTGGTGGAATACCTGTAAAAACAGAATATGAGAGTGTTCAGCAGTGCTCCCCTGCGTTTTCCTGTGCTTGGAGGCAGGACGATGCACTGCTGCTGGCAGATGTGGGTCTCTGTGTGTCCAGAAGGAGCTGAGCTGGTCCAAGTATATCTAACAGGTCAAGGCTTGAAATGAAGAAGCAATAAGCCACTGAAATGGTACTATCACCGAAACATGATTGATCAATTGAATTCTATCAGAGACAGTGGGCAGTGAGATTAACTCAGGCCTGATGGGTTCAATGAGTTAAAGCATGATGTTCATTTCAGCTTCATTTCACCAGTCTTTGCTTGTGAAATTGGTCAATCAATAGAGGTTGAAGATCAGATATATATATATTGGTGACCATCTTATAGGGAATATAATCTAGCGTAGTCAGCTCCTGACTCCGGCTGCCTTCAGTGGTAATGGAGACAGAGCAGAGACTCTATCAGTGCCACTGAAATGGCCTGATATCTCCTCCAAATGAAAAGTATTTTTGGATCTCTGATGATTTATCATTTTTTTTCCCCTTCTTTCTCACTTTGATCTACGGTAGAACTCCTACCTACCTTTGTGAAATACAGTGATTTCTCTTGAAAATATTTGCACAGTGATCAGCTGTACACTTCTAAATATATAGACTCTTTTTAGTGATATTGTCCTTCAGAAAAAAAGAATAACAGGGCTTAGAAAATTTGAATAGTGCAAATACAAAGATCTCTCTTCACATATGTGGTCCTGAAAGTAATGCTTTGCTGGGAAGAGCATTCTGGGGCAGCTGTCTGCCAAATGTATACACTCCTGAGAAGGTGGTGTGAAAATTCAGCTTACGTTTTAAACAAAACCTTCCATGTGGTAATTAAACAGAGTCTTTATCTTCTCTGGACTAATTTACAGGCATGCTACAAGAAAACAAATCACCTTTTTGCCTCCTGGTAATATTTCATTTGCTTCATAATGTTTTAAATGTGGTGAATAACATCCTCCCTAATTAGCCTGCATTTCCCTATAAGGTGGAGTAATTAGGTATGATAACAGGTAATGAAGTTGGACAGTACAAATTAGAGGCAGAAATCGTGTCCTTTATGAATGTAGGCTGTTCATGGCACTAGCTATGCATTTCCTTGATTTACCCTGTGTAAGTGTATTGCTCAAAAAAAGAAAACAACCCGAAAATCTGAAACCAGTAGATTCCTTTTATCTTCAGAGGAGCACTGCATCAGGTCAATCTACCATGGAGGTGCACACCTCATGGCACACTTTTATTATCAACAGCATTGGAAATACCAGTCCAGCTGGATTTGTGGTTGGCATCTGTTTCTCAGCTGTTGTCACCTTGCTGACACTCTCAAGTGGAACTGCACCAGGGCAAGGTCTGTCCCAAACTATGACACAGTATTTAAACAGATTCATAGAATCATAAAGCACTTTGTGTTGAAGTGGACCTTTAAGACCACCTTGTTCCATACACTGCCATGGCAGGGACCCCTCCCACTGTCCCAGTGTCCAGCCTGGCCTTGGGCACTGCCAGGGATGCAGGGGCAGCCCCAGCTGCTCTGGGCACCCTGTGCCAGGGCCTGCCCACCCTCACAGGGAAGGATTTCTTCCTAACATCTATTATAAATCTCTCTTTTTTCAGTTTAAAACCATTCCCCCTTGTCCTATCACCATCTGAAATTGTGCTGACGTCCTTATCGGTATTAAAAAAGGTGAAGCTGAACCATTTCTATATTTCAGTGCTTTTTGCTGGTCTTTCTATATTTTGCCTTGTTTTCATACTAAGCTTTAAGACTTTTAAATATGCTTTAGTATTTTGTGAAGATAGTGTCTTTTGTTCTTATCTTGGTCTGTAGTCTTAGAAATAGTATTTTAAATCAAGTGAATTGTCTGGTGAGGGTTGCTAAAATTCTGGTTTCCTTGTATTTAGCAATTTCAAATATTCTCCTGCTGTTTCAGAAGGCATGTCATGGATGAGTATCTAACCACAGAAATGAATTAGAAAAATGAGGTCTCAATTTATCAAATCCTTTAAACTGATCTTGCTATTTGCTTAGGTCCTCAGAAAATAACTTGCTCTTAATTAACAAAGATGTGTTAGTTGCAGTGTCCAAGGACAGGTCAGACAGGACTTTGGGCAACCTGAATTGTGGAAGGTGTCCCTGCCCATGGCAGCTGACTGGAGCTTGATGGTATGGATGAAAGGATGGATCCTTTCCAACCCAAACCATGCAGTGATTCCATATCTTCAGGATGATTTTCACATCACCTGGGCAGTCTTTTGTCAGCAGGACTGTGGATCTCTTCTCAAAGGCAGATGTCTTCTGCGACTAACTCTTCCCAGACTTCTGGTGGGTTGTTTAGACTTTGAGTAGCCACAGAAAATCTTTGCTTGTGTTTAATACCTAGATTATGTCCAAGGCAGGCCAGTTTCTATGGCAGCATGTCTGCCTTTTGTTGTGAAACCACAGGTCAGTTTTTCTGGGCAAGGCGTGGACAGAAGGTGTCCGTGCACTTCAGAGTGGGAAAGGATTGCATTTTCCCTGCCAGGAAAAAGCCTATCAGTGAGTTTGGAACCAGGGAGGGTGTTGTGCAGATGTGGAAAATGCCAATCAGTGAGTTTGGAACTCGTGTTGTGCAGACCAGGAGAATGCTATCAGTGAGGTTGGAAGCAGGGAGGGTGTTGTGCAGACCAGGAAAAATACCAATCAGTGAGTTTGGAACCAGGGAGGGTGTTGTGCAGATGCGGAAAATGCCAATCAGTGAGTTTAGAACGCATGTTGTGCAGACCAGGAAAAGGCTATCAGGGAGTTTGGAAGCAGGGAGGGTGTTGTGCAGAGCTGGAAATTGCCAATCAGTGAGTTTAGAACTCATGTTGTGCAGACCAGGAAAATGCTATCAGTGAGTTTGGAAGCAGGGAGGGTGTTGAGCAAACCAGGAAAATGCCAATCAGTGAGTTTGGAAGCAGGGAAGATGCAACCCTATGTGGATGCACTGATTATATGAAAAATGTTTTTATCGCTCCCCAGAGGCTACTTATAATTAAAATTGTTTCAAGCCTTCCAACAGTATTTTAATTATCAAAGATATTCTAGTTAAACAATGTATAATGGTAATGGTATTATTTATATAATGTCAAACAGCCAAGCACATCCTGAAGACCTTCACGAACTCCTGTGTGTCATATGCCATTTACAGGAAGTCCTTTGGTTCTACAATGGAATCCAGAACTTAGTGGAAATTAGTCTGAATTTGGTGCAAATTCCCACAGTGCAAGAGCACAAGCTATTCCTTTGCTCATGCGGTGCAGAGAGCAGGTGATAGCCACACTGAGAGGGGCTTGGGTGGCTCCTTTGGGGCAGTGTCAGCCACCTCAGTGGTCCCAGTCCTGCCCAGCCCCTCCCTGGCACAAATGCTGCATGCATTATTCCTCATCCCAGGGCAGCCTGACTGCACTGATCCCATCTCTTGTCCTCAGGAGATGTTGGAGGTGTGGAGGTGTTGGCAAACAGGGATGCCCAAGGTGTGTGAGTTGGCAGCCCATTCTGGCTGCAGCAGATGTTGTGCTTCCAGCAACACACCAAGAGCTGACTTTGAGACCAAGCCCCTCCAGAGCCCCTCTGCCATCTCCACGTGACTTCATCCTTTCTTTGCAGGGTGAAATACCCTCCTCTTCCTCGTGCTTTGGTGGCAGTGCCTGAGGGTGATCCGTGCCCCAGTTCCCCTTGGAGGAGGGGACAGATGTGATGGCACAGGCAGACGATGCTGCCTTTGCTCCTGGATTCACACTCTGGGGTGGGAGACCCTTCCCAGCCCTGTCCCTGTGCCCCTCTCTGGCTGAGCCTGCTGCCCAGCATTTCCTTTCACCAGCCTCCTCTTCTCCAAGGTGCTCGCTCCCAAAAATCTGCATAATGAAAGTGCTGCTGGTGAAAGGTGGGGCTACTGCTCCATTTTCAAACACGAGGGGATCTCATTGTACTTCCAGTCTCTGGATGCACAAACAGTGCACAGACTGTACTGGCATCTCCAAGAACAGTTTTCAGGTCACGGCTGTCTTGTATCATTTCACTCTGTTTGGCTACCCCCTTTACCCCAAATCTGCATAAAGCTTTAACTTTGATGCCAAATTGTGAATAGCAGTTTAACCTGAAATTTAAAGCAAGCATCAAGCATTTCCATGCTCGAGAGATAGGGTCTCCCTGGCCCTGTGATACCATACACCTACCAAACAGATTTTTAATTCCATAAGCCATGGTTGACTAAACTCAGCACAGGGTCTATTAGATATTATTTGATTTAGAATAGTAAAAAAAAAATAAAAATACACTGCATTCTTGTATCCCTCTGTACCTTTTCACACTTGGACATCCTACTCAGACCACAGCTTCAGGTTTTTGTTTCCCTTCCTGTGTGGAATAAACTGATCCTTCCACTTCACAAAAGCCATAATCTACCCTTGATAAAATTGCATTAGTTTCTCTAGGAAGGGCATATATAATGTTGTTGTCTTTGAAATTGCTGAGCTCAAATTGAGAAGGGAGTTTCCAGCATTAACTGCTAACATCAAATGTCTGTTCAGGATAAGGAGAGTTTGGCTTAAATTCAGCATTAGCAACTGAGGTTGAAAGGTATTTCCCTCTGTTGGTTCCCCTGTCTGAGGACTCTGCCTTAAAGAAGCCTCATTTTCTGGACAGACAGCATGTTCTGCAAAATCCATCTCTGCTGAAGGATGATCTTAAATCAATAGTCCTTTGTGAAAAATCTTGTCCACCAAGCATCCCTTGTGGATGCATCCAGGATCCCGAGCATCCTGGCGGCCAGCACGTGCTTGTGGTCACAACTGATGTCTACAGCAATGGGCTGTTTTTGTGCAGATCGCCTCTATCAGATCTCCTCTATACTTGCAATCAAAAAACTTGATGCAGAATCTGCCAGAGGAGGTCCTGGTGATGTTATTCCTCTGCAGACTTCTTGGACTGTGAGCAGCTGCAGCACTCATGGAAATCTTGCTCTTAAGGATGCATTTAAATTCTGCTCCTCAGAACTACTCTGGCAGCTAGATGCTATTTTTAAAACATTTCCTCCCTCTGTCTAGTTCAATGTTGCCATCTGGAGAAGAAATCTGATATTTACTGTTGTTCTTGGAGTTCCACCTCCTGGAGTCCTGGGAATACTGCAGATCTCAGTTTTCTGTGCATAAAATACATATTTCCAGCACTGACAGGTGAAGAGAAAGTAGGAAACCACTGTGAATCTGCAAAAAGCAAATTGAAACAAGTCCATGATCCTTTTCAGACTGCCAATCAAACATTTTTTTAACTTGTCTCAAGGCTTTTCAGCCATGGTCAGTCACTTATGACTCCTGCTAAAAACCTTTGCCAAAGGGGGGAAGGAGGAAAATGTCCTTTGGAGCCCAGGTTTGAGGCCTGCCAGTAAGCTGGAGAAATACAAAGTGAATTGTGGGGTCGGGAGTGCATCTTGGACTGGCTGAGGATGTTGCAGTGGTGACTCATGTGGGGTTAAAGGGTAGATATAAGTCCAATTGTGTCAGAAACCCACGTCTTAAGAAAGGAACCCACTTGCCGCGGCAGTTCTGTCCAAACATGGACAACCCTGGACAAACCAGACCCGTGAAGAGCTTTTTTATTTTCAGCACATCAGTCTCAGGACATTGTTAGACAATGGAGACTTAACAGCTCGCTGATCCACAGGGAATGCCAGAGAAGTGGGGTGTTTCAGAATGACATAAAACCATCTCAGTCCAGATTTCAGCCAATCATATACAGAACAACACATATTGACAAGCATTCTATCCAATCCTATAAAACACCCGTAATGGTAGTTAAAACAAAGACTGGTTCATAAGAGACAAACAACAGAGCTCTATTCGTGCTAACCTTCTAAAGATATACATTAAATAACCTTGTTGCCATCCTAAAGCCAATTCTACAGAGGCCTATTGTTATTTGTCACAAATGCTCTACTGCTTGGGAAACTTTTCTGTTGTATCTGCAATGCTAACAAAACTTCAGCCTGAGGCCTATACTTTTTTAACCATTTCCTAAAAACCCTCTAATTTTAGGGATTCCAAGAACTCAGGCCAGGGATTCCCCGCCTTAGTACAGCACAGGCTGGGCTGGTGCTGCTGGTGCCAGAGCTCAGAGCTCAGCGTGCACGGAGTGGAGCAGGAATTGCAGGTGGCACAGGAGGGGGACAGAGGGTGTGGGTGGTGACTGCACAAAGCTTTCTGCTGGAGCTGCCCCAAGCTGACCGTGACTGGCATCACCAGGCCATTGCTTATCCTCTGTGTTCTCTTACACACAGACCATGAGCCAGACAGCTTCCCAGGTGCTACAGGAAATGTGAAGCAGGAAAAATGTGGTTGTTTTCCTGCATGCTGCCTTTAAATAATGTGTGAAGCTGTTGGTGGGTTAAAGGTTGCCTGTGATGCAAGACTGTACAGTGTGTTTTCCAGCAAACTGCAAGCTCTCAAAAAGTCTTCATGACTTCACCATACTGGTGCCTACATCTGTTCAAGGGATAAAACAAGACACTCTACTGTAGGCTGTAGGTCACATCATGGGACTACTCATTTTTCCTCTTTTCTCTCCTCTTTGAAAGGTATTCAGGAATCTCCAGTACCAAATGGCCATTCTCTACCAAGCAGAGATTTTCTTCGGAAGCAGATGCGAGGAGACCTTTTCACCCAGCAGCAGCTAGAAGTGTTGGATCGTGTCTTTGAGAGACAACATTATTCTGACATTTTCACAACAACTGAGCCCATCAAACCAGAGCAGGTACTAGTGCAAATATTTCATGTTTTCCTGATCTGCTTTCCACTGGCAGAGATCTGTTTGGTGCGCACGACCAAAGGCTTTTCAGTTTCAGTTGACAAATATGGAGACACGTCTTGTCAAGCTCATTTCAGCCAAGCCCATGTTAGCTATTAAAACCTATTAGAAAATTAAGGTAAACACTCATTGTGCAAACATCAGCAAGTGTTTGGCTATGAAATGGCATCTGATCTGGACCAGTGGCATCAAAAGAATCTTTAAAGAGCACCACAGCTTCTGATGTTTTTTATTAGATCAAAAGCAGGCAGTGCAAGTAACAAGGAGAAGACTTGCAAAACTCAGCGCCTAATTTTGGTTCACAGTGAGCATGATTGTGGACACAAATCAAATTTTTGTGTCCAGAAATGGCTTATTAGACATGTAACTGGCCATTTGCTGCAACATCAGATTAGTATGTGAAGATAAATTAATTGCACCTATGAATCTACAGTGTGTTTGAGGAGGACCTGGCACTAATATTTTGGAAAAATTCAGTTTTTGCAGGCATAGTATAGAAGCACATGAAAAAACTGATTAGCTATGTCTCTCTGTGTTCTTCTTCTTAGGTGGCAGTATTTAATTTAGCTGCTGAGAAGGAGGTAGAAATTAATATATTGCTGTCAGCACCGATATTGGTCTAGCTTGCTACTTAATGATGTATTCAGCCATTAATCTTCAGTGTTCTTAATATCAGACATGCTTTTCAGCAAGGTGGATGGACTTTTCTAACACTGATTCCCCTTGGAAGAATCTATACATTTGAGGGCCATTGGAGATGCTCTCATGGCTGCCTACTACCATTGCGGCTTCAGTTAAGGAATGTGCATACTTTTGTTTTAAATTATTTGCTTATGCTGAAAATGCTGTTGTTAGCGTTCAAAAACACATAATCACAGGGGATTATATGTGGTGCTTTTATTAAGAGCTCTGGGAATTGGGGTCTATTCAACCCAAATCTGATTCTGACCATACATCCAAAATCATCATGTTTTATACTCTATCGTTACATAACTTTCATGTTAATTATTAAACTTATATTGTTCTATTGTATACATAAATTTAGCCCCTCGCTGAATTTCCAACATAGTTTCTCACTATTCTTCTTATGGTTATATAATAATTACATTTAATTACTAAACAATCATCACATCTAACAATTATATAATTTATCATACTGCTTACGCAGGTGCAGTTGATCTGGGAAAGCACAAAGCCTAACATTTTTAGATTCTAACTTTTTCCAGGGTTCCACTATCACTGTGGTAGAGTAGGAATTGCTCATGCCTTTGAGCTCAGGCCGTCCGTGTCTGGGGAAGGTGAAGTGGCCTTCCCGTGCCACTAGATGGTGGTTATCCCATCCAAACCCGGGGGATGCTGGAGAGGGCAGGCTCCATGCCCAGGGCCAGGGCAAACCTTCCCAGCACTGGTCACCTGGCAGCTGTGTCTTGTTAGATCTGTTCCTGCAAGAACTTTATGGGCCAGAAGGGTCGCTGCAAGGGGAGCAGTGATGGGAGGGGGCTTTTGGTTTGTTTTTCTGGTCTGGAGCCTCGTAGTCATGGCCAGCTGCAGCTCGTGGGAGACCTTCCAGCAGTGAGTGGGCATTTATTCAGAGATAAACTTTTACTGGTTTTGTAGGAAGAATGGGAGATTTGAATAAGGATATTGCTGAAGTGTTATCCCAATTATCAAATACGGGATATTTGTATTTGCTCTTGATGGAGAAACGATCTCCCAGGGCCACACAAGGAGTTGTGACTAGAATGGCTCTAAGCAGCCAGATTATTAAAATAGGAGATATGCTGATATTAATATGATGAACGGGATACTCCTTGCATACTCTGAGAAGTCAAGTAAGATGCTGAGAAATCTGACATTATGAGATCCAAAATGTGCTTTGTAGAACCATGTTGCCTGGCATTTTTACATGTAATTACAAAAGAAATTTTTAGTTGTTTGTTTTCATATTTCTTGGAATATGGTCTTTGCTTTTAGAAGGCTGGACCATGGTTAAGGTCTTGTGGCTATTTGGGGTCAGCTTCTGCTTTTTGATGGTATTGAAGGGTAACATTCAACATGACCAGATGTGATCTGTAGGACTTGCTGTGGTTCACAGAGATGCTGTGTGAGCCCCAGTCCTTGCAGAAACAGCCTTGTCTCACCTCCTTGGTGAGTCAAGCAAAGCTGTTGTGATGCTCAGCCAAAGTGCAGAAGCTGTCTGCGTCAATTAGTAAGGCCAAAGAAATCAATGAGAAATCAAATACTGAGGATATTAATGACACGCCTTGGAAAACCAGAGTTGTCCCTGGATTACATGCTGCAGTAAAGCGAGATCTGCCGGTGACATTTGTCTGTCCAAAGTGCTGCTGAACCCCAAAGTGGTGTTTTAGGAGCTAAGTCAGTGGTGGATGTATGGAGCTTTAGGCTCTTTCTGTAGAGGGAAGTACGGAAAATATACTCCTTCCCATGGAGACAGGATGTGGGAAGAAGACTGGTATGAGCTGCTGACCCACTTTATCCATTTTATTAGAGATTTGATCCAGCAGCAGCCAGCTGAACACCACTAATTTTACTTTGGCACAAAACTTACTGATGTACCAGTATTAACCTGGGGAGGACCCCAGGTATTTTTTTGGAATAATTGTTACTCTGTACACCCTGTAGATCCCTTTTCCTTCCTGTTTTGTGGCTCCTCTCTAAGTCTTCCTGAAGTCCCTCCTGCACAGCACAGTATTTGCAGCCTCATCAGCCTTGGCTTCCAGGTGCTGCCCAAAGCCCTCCTGGTGCATTTTCTGCACAAAATTTGTCCTTACCTTTTTGGGTCCATTGCCCTTTATGCAGGTAGAGGGGCTGATGGGCTGTGTGGGAGTAATTGCTCAGCAGTGTGTAACCCTCTGCTTTGAGTTCTTCCAATGCACTTCCTTCAATTTCCCATCTTGGTGTCTCCCTCAGTTAACCTGCATAATGTGGGGGCTCTTGAGTTATTTGTCATCTTGTGGCGTGGTTAGACTATGATGCTAATAACACCAAGGCTGTGGGCTCAATTCCTTAAGAGTTGGAGTCAATTATCCTTGTGGGTCCCTTCCGACTCAGAGTATTCTGTGAATCTGCAAATCTGTGCTGTACTGTTGACAATAATCA
Organism: Spizella passerina; assembly: GCA_013401375.1. Lineage (NCBI taxonomy): Eukaryota > Metazoa > Chordata > Aves > Passeriformes > Passerellidae > Spizella > Spizella passerina. Next base: position 94,298 of record WBNQ01062942.1, on the reverse strand, counting down.
TATTAACTTTCACATCTGCTGTAGACTGTGGTATCGAGGAGATGAGGAATGCATAGTTGTATTTGGGGAAGGGCTCATACTGTGTTGGGAGAGAAGGCAGCCACTGGGCAGTGACAGGGAAATAAAGCATCAGACAGTGCTTTGAGAGAGACAGTGGTGGTTGTGTGTGCTGGGTGAGGCAGGGATCCCACTGTGTCCTCCTGCCATTAAAGACTGTCAGAAGTTGTGCATCAAGGGGCAGAAGTGAGGCATCAGCTGTTCCTTGCCTTCTTTTGCAGCCTAACACCCAGCGGTGCAGCTGGGCACAGGTACACGTGTGCTCTGCAGCACAGGTGTGTTCCCTGCCTGTGTGGGACATGAAAAACATGCAGTTTCCATGGCAGAGGGAGCCAGGGGCTGAGGGCTGTCTGTGCAAACAGCATCGAGTCCTTTCATGTCTGTGTGTTGTGGGGAGGAACCATGACCTGAAGCCAGTACTGAGAAGCACTCTGGCCCACCTCCCCCTAACAGAGCCCTGCTATAAAAATGAATTCTTCTGTTAAGGGAATTCCTATGAATGAAGGACTTTCTCTTATGTTTATGCCCTTTTGTGCTCATTTTCTGCAAACGGCCCATTATTACATTGCACAGGCTGCAAATGTTCACAGAAAACTGATTTCACTTATTTCTGGGCATGGGTATGGAAGTGCACATAGTGGTATGTTTGCAGCACCAGTGTTGCAGTGCCATTCTGTGCAGGGCTGCTGTGTGCCAGCTCTGTGTGTCTCATCCATCTGCAGGGACAGTGCCTGCCACCATGTGATGCCAGAGCTTGTAATTCTTAAACCTTGGGAGAGGAGAGCTAAATGAGCCTTACTTGGTCTTATCCTAGGCAAGTTGTTACAGCTCCAGAGCTCAGACCCCAAGGGGACTGAGTGCCAGAGGCCAGCTTGCTCTCAGACCAAGGCCGCGGGGAAAGCCCCTAGCAAGCAGGGAATATTCAGCTCTTAGTGATTAGGCAGCTCTTGTGATTTCAGCTTTGCTTGCTAGGTAGCTTTTTCCCTTGGCCTGAGGCTTCAGCAGACGGATATAGAGAGGAGAAGGAGAAGACGCCGTATGTTCTACAAATATGGCTTTATTGGAGGGGTCCGTGAAGGGTTTCAGCTCTTCTTCCCAGTTAGTAGGGGTACAGTATGCTACTTTTATAGACTTGGCCTGGATCCAATCCTGACCAATGGCAAAGGTGTTAGAGTGACCATAAGTGACCAATAGTAGGGTTAACCAGTCATTGCCTTACATGGCTATAGGGATAAGGTACAAGGTGGATGTCCCTGGAGACAGGAAGCTTCTTTGCTGCTGTGTCAGCATTCTATTCTCCAAGGGGCCCTGGCTAAACCTGAGGGGTTTACTACAGAGAGCCTTCACAGCAGCTTCCCCTCTCTCTGTGCTCTGTGTGTGCATGCACGGGCCCTGCTGCTCCACAGCGTGCTGGCTCTGCAGTGCCCACAGGGAGGGCTGTTGGTGCTGCCAACACCCCAGATTCCCTTGGAACAAACCAAACAAGGAGTGGCTTTTACCTGTCTGCCTGGTCTGGGGTTGTGCTCTGCACCTATGCCTGTGTCAGACCAGCACACTCCTGTGACCCTGGTCACAAGGGTTGCGGGTGAAGAGAGAGGCGAGAATGTTGACCTCATGTTCAGAAGGCTTGATTTATTATTTTATGATGTATATTACATTATAACTATACTAAAAAGAAATAGAAGGAAAGGTTCTCAGAAGGCTAGCTAAGATAAGAATGGAAAAAAATGAATAACAAAGGTTTGTGTCCCAGCAGAGAGCGAGAGCAGCTCTGCCATGAGTGGTCAGTAAATCCAAACATCCACATGAGACCAATCACAGATGCACCTGTTGCATTCCACAGCAGCAGGTAACCATTGTTTACACTTTGTTGCTGAGGCCACAGCTTCTCAGAAGGGGAAAAAATCCCAAGAAAGGATTTTTCACAAAAGATGTCTGTGACACACTTCAGCCTGGCCTCTACTGCAGGCAACCCCCATTATTCATGGTCGCTGCAGTGACAGTTCAGACTTTATCACTCATCCTGTGCAGAGAGTTGCAACACTGAGTGGCAAAATTTTCCAGTGCCTATTGTCCACTAAGACCTGGAGGAACTGGAAGCACGGGCTGTACTCAGCAAACCCCTCTGTGTGACTGTGTTGGGGGGATTATCCTACAATGTCTTCCTCTGGCTCCAGCCAGAAGGATGGAGGAGCTCTCCACAGCACCTTTGGGGAATTGTCCCAGACTGCCAAGGCTGTGCCGTCTGTTTTGTGAACTGTTGACTCAAGCAATTCTCCAGTCAAAGCACTGACAAAGACAGGAGATGTTCTTGGGGACCCAGGGGAGTCAAGGAGACCTGAGGCCCTCAGGTCTGTGCAGGAAAGCCCCACTGGAGCAGGCAGGGGGCAGGTCCAGGGCTAGTGCACCAGTGTGCTTGTGAAGGCTGTGAGAGTGGGATTAATGCATCTACAGGTGAAAAATGCAGGGTGAAGGATATACAGCTGGATTGGCTCAATGGGAGAGACAGTGCGTTAATTTTCTCAGAATAAAGAAAGGAATTATCCATGCTGGATTTCTGTCCACAGCAGAAATGGATTCTTTTGTACTTTCAGTTTCTCACATGGGTCCAATCGAATACTCATTGAAGCCAAGAGGAATATTTCTATTGACTTCAATAAAGTTTAGATCAGGGCCATAATGAGGCATAACATGATGTGACCAGATTCAACACTATGTAGGTCACCAGCTAAGAAGATAACTGCCTGCTGCTAATAGCAAATAATTCCTAGGCCTGTGCTGGTGCTTTCCCACTTCTTTAAGCTCGAACTAAACAGAATATCTGTTCTCAGATTGATTTCTGGATAAAATTTTCAGTATTTTCACATATTCTGTGCTCATACAGAAATCAGTAACCTGGCAAACATACAGTAACAGAGGTATTCATGACACAGAGTGCAGATAAATGTGGATCTGGAGACAGGCAGATGGAATTTGGGTAACTAATGGAATTTAGATAGCCAAGGAATCCCCCCGGAATTACTTATGATTTGGAAAAGGTGGAAGAATTGTATGAAGTTGAAACCTGCTGTAGAGAGAGCTGCACCAAAGTTCTCTGAATTGACCAAGAGAGGGGCATAAACTTATTTTGAAAATCTTCAAGTTTTGCTTTCTGCCTAAGTACACTCCAGCTTCGAAAGAGGAATCTTGGATTTTTTTGCTAGGAACAGCTGGAATGCAACCTCTGAGATGAGTGAGATATACAATCCCCCTTACAGTACTGGAGTTTGATCTTTGGGAATAATGGAAAATTCTAGTGAAGCCAGAAAATATAACGCATTTCTGTTTTAGGAGGACTCACTCCCAAAGTGCAGCTATTGGACAGGCAGAAGGAAGGAATTAATCTATTAAAAGGTGTCCCTGCCTGTGCCAGGGGTATTGAAATAAAATGATGGTGATAGGGGGCTGAGGGATGCAGGATGGGTTTGTGGGTGCTGATAGGGGCTGAGGGATGCAGGATGGGTTTGTGGGCATGATGGGGGGCTGAAGGATGCAGGATGGGATTGTGGGTGGTGACAGAGGGCTGAGGGATGCAGGATGGGTTTGTGGATGGTGATGGGGGGCTGTGGGATGCAGGATGGGTTTGTGGGTGGTGACAGGCGGCTGAGGGATGCAGGACGGGTTTGTGGATGGTTACAGGGGGCTGAGGGATGCAGGATGGGTTTGTGGGTGGTGACAGGGGCTGAGGGATGCAGGATGGGTTTGTGGGTGGTGACAGGGGCTGAGGGATGCAGGATGGGCTTGTGGATGGTGACAGGGGCTAGGGATGCAGGATGGGTTTGTGGGTGGTGACGGGGGCTGTGGGATGCAGGATGGGTTTGTGGGGGTGACAGGGGCTGAGGGATGCAGGATGGGTTTGTGAATGGTGAGAGGGGGCTGAGGGATGCAGGATGGGTTTGTGGATGGTGACAGGGGCTGAGGGATGCAGGATGGGTTTGTGGGTGGCTGTGTTGCCCCTGTGCCTTCCCTTCTCTCAGGCCATCCTGCTGGCAGCCCTGGCTGCTGGTGCTGCCAGGCTGGGCAGGGAGCTGTCTGCTCATCCCCAGTCTGCTGACCCTGTGATCCTCTGTACCCACAGAAGAGAGAATGAGAGCAGGGCTGGGAGAGGAGTAAGGGCAGTTCTGTGGCTTTTGCAGCTGAAATCTCCCCTGTTCCAGGCTGCAGCCTTACTGGTGGGAGGGGAAGAAAATCCCAGCTCTAAAATCAAGCCTAGGAGAGCACATCAGGAGGCAAAAAACCTTCCCATATTTACTCTCAGTAGACTATCAAACAACACCAGGCTATTAATTTGGCTTTTGAGTCTTCACTAAAGCCCATAAAAGCGCAGTTGTCAAATGGAGTTCATTTTAATTTCCTTTCAATCACAGTAAATTATTCAGGTGATAAATCAGCTGGGGCAGCCTCCTGGCTGTAATAGAAACCCTAATTCCTGGCTAATTATCCAGCCCATTGCTGCCAGCAGATCAATACCTCTCCCGAATGGAAAGGGCGTGGGGTGCAGGCGGGCAGGACGGCGCAGGGACAGCAGCTGGGAGCACAGGCACCATGACCCCTGCCCTGTGCAGGGGCTCTGGGGACAAAGCTGTGCTCCTGCTGGCCGCCAGCATGTGGCAACTGGCCCCTTGCTGCAGTTGTTGGCTCCCTGAGTGCTGGGCTTTGCTGCTTGTCCCCATGGCAAGCCGTGCCAGGGTGGTGTGGCAGCGAGCTGCTCCCACTGGGTGATGCATGGGTGTGCTGTGGGAGTGTTCCCCACCTACCACAGCCCTCTGTGCCAGCCAGTTGTGCCCTTTGAAGATTGCTCAGAAGGGAATCTCAGGCTGGCAATAGCTTTTCTTGTCCAGTAGAACCTTTCAATAATAGTGAAAGCTAAACAGGTAAAAGATGAGGGGCCAGTGCTGGGCTGTGGAATGCAGTGCTTCACTGTGACACTGCAGCACCTCAGGAAGGTGACAGTGGCACTTACCCCCATCTCCTTGCAGAAGGTGTTTTCCTAGGGCTGCTCCATGCACAAAGCACTTTGAGCCTGAGGGCTATGCTGTCAGCTGCTGTCTCCAGCTCAGCATCATCAAGTTATTCTGCAGGAGTGTCTGATAGAGCTCCACCGTCTGTCTCAGATGCTTTCATGCAACGCCTGTGCTGCTGTGGAGGCTGAAGGCTCCTCAGGACAGAGTGTCTTCTCTGAGCCTTGTGTCCCTTCATTGCACTGCTGGGGATGCAGAGGGGTGCACCACCTTCTTTGGCTCTGCTCTCATTTACTTTGAAAAAGGAGAAAGAAGTGTTTCTTACTGCTAAAATCAACTTTTTTTTTTTTTTGAGTGAGTGAAAAGGCTTTTCTTCTAAAATTGCAGCAGAAAGCACAGCTCCTTTGGGCAGTCCCTCCTCTTTGCATACCCACTCCTTTGCCCTTCCTTGTGAGCATTTCTCAAGCTTCTGCAGACCGCAGAGATTTCTGTGCGTGTGCCACCTTGTTATGTCAGGCTGTGTTGGGCGGTGACAGTCACAGCAGATTTTGGTGTATGACACCTGTGTGTATTCCGTGTGACAGTAGGGCTGTGCAGGCAGAGAGTTTTCTGGGGAAGGAGCATGACAGGAGCCGTGTATCCAGCAAACGTCTTCCTGCATCAACACGATCCTTGTGGAAAGCAGCCCTGCAGCTTCCAGGGGCAGCTGAGGGTGTCTGAGGGGGTCTGCGATTGAAATGGCTGGTCTTGGAGTAAGCAGGAGAGGTGGGAAGAAGGGCAGGTGGATAATCCAGGGGTTGCCCACTCTCCTGTCTGGCACAGAGACAGGGGTACCCTTCTCCCCCTGCACTCCATGCCCAGTGCCCCTGCCCAGAGGACACTCCTGGTGGAAGCAGGTGGTGACCAACTTTCCCACTTTGTCTAGAAGTAATGGGAATCCTGGGTTGGGATTTCTCCTGCAGACTTTTCCAGAAGGTGACAGGGAGCATTTCCTGCTGTCTGCAATACCTTGGGAGCATGACCATGCTGAGGAGAAGCTCTGGAAGAGGAGGGAGCTGGGGTTTCGTTGCACACACCCTGCTGTGATGGCAGTCAGTGCAATGAGAGCAAGCTGGGGACGGGTAACAGCACGCACGTTTCAGGGATTTCAGGGTGGATTTGAAAGGCTGGATCTCTCAAAGTGCCTGTTAGGGTGTTAGGGAAGCCTCAGTGATGGCTGGAGCTGATGCAAATGATGCTTCTCTCCTAGTCTGAGCAATGGGGTTGCTGGGCTGCATCCCCCAGCTTGCATGACTTTGTCTGGGGACTGCCTCTGTCTCCAGGGTTGCCAAGTTTGAGTTCTTTTCTTACACAGGGGAGTCCTTGTCACCTCCTCCTCCCTTTGACCCATCAAAGAGGAGGAATCCCAAAATACCAAGGTAGACAGCTCCTTTGAGAATTGCATTGTATCCCTGGTTATTAACTTGGCCTTTTTTCCTCCTGACTGCTCTCAAATGTGACTATATGTAAAAATACAAATTCATAAGTTAAAGGAAAGGCCAGCCTTGCTGTGGCTTGTGCCCCAACATCTCCTTTGTCCTTGGCTCTTTTCTCTTTGCTCTGCATTAACTGGAGGGATGTCTTCTCCCCCTGGCAGGCTCCCACATTGTGCACAGGCTTGTGCAGAGGGAATGTGGGTGACAGGTGACATGGTCAGCAGCTGGCAAAGGCAGACCAGCTCTCCCCTGCTCTGGAAGCTCCTCAGGGACGAGGATGCTACTGAGGAGGAGAGCTTTTCCCTGAGAGCCTGGTGTCAGGTGTTTGCAAGGAAGGCGGAAACCTCCTTCAGAATAGAAATACTATTACCTCCTTCCTTCCAAAGTGTTAGAACTTTGAAATTAAGCAGCTTTCAAAGATATGAGAAAAGGAATAGCAGTTCGTTTTACGTGTATAACAAGGCAAGGCAGCTCTATGTATGTGTATAACACAGCGAACAAACAACCCTGGCAGCAATAATGAAAAGAACCAGACACCCAGAGCCAGCCAGAACCAGAGATCCAGTGCCAGCCAGAACGTCAGACCCACTGACCCAGAACCTCAGACCCAGTCCCAGCTGAATCACAGTCCCATTCCCATTCCCATTCCCATTCCCATTCCCATTCCCATTCCCATTCCCAGTCCCAGTCCCAGTCCCAGTCCAAGACCCATTCCCAGTCCCATTCCCATTCCCATTCCCAGCCCCATTCCCATTCCCATTCCCATTCCCATTCCCAGTCCCATTCCCAGTCCCATTCCCATTCCCAGTCCCATTCCCGGTCCCGGTCCCGGCCTCTCTCGGCGCTTTCCCCTCCGCTGCAGTTCCGGGCACGGCCAGCAGGGGCGCCGGTGGCTCCCGGCCGGCAGGGGGTGCCGTTATTCCCCCGCGCCTGCAGGGGGCGCTGTGGCGGCGGCTCGGCCGCCTCTCCCTCATGGGGTAATGGCGGTCAGGCTGGATAGAGGAAGGGGCTGCAGCAGAGCCTCGGAGCAGCTGCTGGGACGGCTGGGACGAGCTGACTCTAGAGTAGCAAATGAAATGTATCAGGTGCTGGGTTACGCTGTAGTGAGAAACCCAGAGCGGGGCTGGGCTGCAGCAGCTGCGCTCCCAAACAGGGCAGGGAGAGGCTCCCTGGGAGGCCTCAGGCTCCCCGAGTTTCCCTCTGAGGCACTAAGTGTGGGTATGAGGGTCTGTTCTTTAGTGAGGTTAGGTGTTAATGAGCTCCCAGTGCAATGGCTGTTCTTTAGAGCAGCGCTTCCCTCAGGTAGGAGAAGGCAGCAGGAGATGGAACCCGGTGCTAGTGGTGAATTCTCCCCACAGCAGCCAGGGCCTCTCTCCCCTCCAGTGCTGAGAGTGAGAGGAGCTGAGCCCAGTCCCAGCCCCCTGCCAAAATCTCACATCTCTGCCCTCCTAAGAGAAACATTCCCTCCCACCCCAGGTAAGAAAGTAGCCAGCCACACTCTCTCCCACCTTGGCCATTTATTTTGTTTCTTAAATACAGCTCGTTATTCTCTCTTAGCAACAGCTGGGGTGAAATTCCATGAAAGAAACAAAAGGAAAAAATCCTAACCCCCAACACCTCGAGAAAATGTTTGGAAATTGCAGCCACAGCACCGTTCTTGTTGGGTAATGCTGGAAGGGGATGTGTTTCCAGACACCAAGTTTCATCTCAGCACCTTCCACCACTTTTACAGCCTGAGCTTAGTGACTGCATAGAACACAACATCCTGCAAAGGCAGCAGGTGATCTCCTCCAGAAGACTTTCTGTGTCTTCTAAGTGTGATAGAGAGGTAGGAAACCTAAAAAAAGCTTTCCCCACTTGTTATCTTGATAGAAGTGTTCGCATTTGTTTGAAATTTGGGAACTGGCATTGAGCAATTGCATCTCTTTGTTTAGTAGTGTTTTGCAATAAATATTTTCTTCTTTTTTAGTTTAGAGAGATAAACAAGGTCCTTCACCAATCTCAGACAATACCGTGTAACAGCACTAGTTGGCCAGTTATGTCAAAATGGGCCAACCTCCCTCTGTTTATGTTGGCCTCATAAAGAAGGAGCGACAGCTCTGGGAGTTTTGAGGATCTCAGCCGGGGTGGTAGCACTCCCTTGCTGCTTATCCACGGCGTTCGCGTTCCTTCCAGTTGTTATTATGTGTTTAAGGAAAACTTTGGTGTGGCTACAATGAAAACCGTGGTTAGAGGAAGAGCAGCCCTGGTTCGCCCAGGGTATAGGAGGAGACGGAGAATTGTTTGGCATGCAGTGCCAAGGAGTCTGAGAAACTTGCTCAGTGCAGAGGCTGGGTTTTCAGAAGAATGCCATAGTTTTGGGTTGCCTTTTTTTTAGTGTGGGGTTGAACAAAACAACCTACACCAGTGTCTGAATGATAACAGAAAGCAACTGCAGAGCTAAGCCAGTTCCAGACAAAAGGGACTGATTCAAAATTCCTCTCTGCTCATATGAATAGTGGCTGCTTAGATTTTTTTTTTGCTGCAGATTTTCCCAAACAAAAACCAACCAACCAAACAAACAAACAATCCCCAAACCCAAAACCTGAAAGGAGAGAGCTCCTGCACTGAGAGAGTAGATTAACATGTAGGGGCATGATTTCAGCTCTGCTCCTCTCACCCTGAAAATGGAATGAAATAAGGGCAACATGAGAGAGGCAAGGGTTTCTCCTGCAAAATCCCCTTCAGGCTCAGGGCTGACCTCAGGTCTGTGTCAGTCCAGACAGGTCACTCACAAAGGGCTGAGGGAGAACCAAGTCCTGGAGGTGACCCTGGAATAGGAGCTGTGGAGCCAGGCATAAGAACTGCACTTGTCAGATGCTCTATTAGGCTTGGAGTATTTCACTGGTTGTCAGGACCTCTCCAAATAATTGCAACACAGGATTAAGTAATGAATTAAATTATGTTACACAAGAGATTGTCATCAGATTATGTACCTGATGAATGGCTTTCAGGCATTGTCAAACTGTGAGGCTTGATAACAGCGGGAGGTTTTGTTGACTGCACAGCTCCTGTGTCTGTGTTTTTGTTCAAGTGGTTCTTTTCTGGTTCTTGTGACTGGAGAGAAAATTTTGAAAATATATGTATTAAAAAAAACAATTTGAAAAAATATATATTTGAAAATATCACCCTAAATTCCTCTCTGGCATAAGAACTGGAGGAGCTTTTGGGATGGAAGAGGTGCTCAGGTCATATTGGTGGTGAGTTCCCTTCTGGTTGCCTGATGCTCTTTGCTTGTGGTGATTCTCCATGGCATGTGTGGTTCCCAGGTGTCTTCTGCAGTTTTACAGAAGAATAGTGACTATTACAACACCCGTGTGCCTGGCTGGACCTGTCTTTGCAATAGAAAATGTTTTGATGGAAACTGAAATGTTTCACTAGAACGTGTTGTCTTTGATGATTTTTCTGTATAGAGGGTCCATCACTGAGGCCTGTCACGATGAGGGGGTACCCAGCAGCAATAGGCTCTGTGTGTCATCAGAAAGTCTCTTTACTTGGAACCAGCCCCTCGTAGGTACCCTGACTTGTCAGCTTGTCTCTGTTTTGCCAAACTTTTCATACCAATATATGAACAATTTCTGGTGCTCATAGGTGTATTTCTGAAGGTGAGGAGCCCGTTTCCCTGCCCAAAGCAACCTGCACCAAAGCAAGCACTGCATCACTCCCCTGATGCTCCCTTGCCCAGGGCCTCCATTTGCATGAGGCATGCCTGCAGCATGCATGAAGGGCAAGGAGCATCTCCCCCACTCCACGTTCCCAGCAGCCATCATGGCACTTTCTGTTCTCAGGACAAAACGCTCTGGTTAAGATATCCAAGCCAGTCACTTGGCCTGCTGTCAGTGTTCAGTTAAGATATCCAAGCCAGTCACTTGGCCTGCTGTCAGTGTTCAGTTCCTGCTGCCTTTCTAATCCCATGCCTTCAAGGGCATGTAATCAGAAAGTGATGCATAAGGCTTCTGGAAACAACATTTGCACTTATAGAATCACAGACTTGTTAAGGCTGGAAAAGACCTTTAGGATCAAATGCATCTGTCAGCCCAGTGGCACCACCATATTCATCACTGAACCCTGTCCTCACCCGTACCCACNAGTGCAGAGGCTGGGTTTTCAGAAGAATGCCATAGTTTTGGGTTGCCTTTTTTTTAGTGTGGGGTTGAACAAAACAACCTACACCAGTGTCTGAATGATAACAGAAAGCAACTGCAGAGCTAAGCCAGTTCCAGACAAAAGGGACTGATTCAAAATTCCTCTCTGCTCATATGAATAGTGGCTGCTTAGATTTTTTTTTTGCTGCAGATTTTCCCAAACAAAAACCAACCAACCAAACAAACAAACAATCCCCAAACCCAAAACCTGAAAGGAGAGAGCTCCTGCACTGAGAGAGTAGATTAACATGTAGGGGCATGATTTCAGCTCTGCTCCTCTCACCCTGAAAATGGAATGAAATAAGGGCAACATGAGAGAGGCAAGGGTTTCTCCTGCAAAATCCCCTTCAGGCTCAGGGCTGACCTCAGGTCTGTGTCAGTCCAGACAGGTCACTCACAAAGGGCTGAGGGAGAACCAAGTCCTGGAGGTGACCCTGGAATAGGAGCTGTGGAGCCAGGCATAAGAACTGCACTTGTCAGATGCTCTATTAGGCTTGGAGTATTTCACTGGTTGTCAGGACCTCTCCAAATAATTGCAACACAGGATTAAGTAATGAATTAAATTATGTTACACAAGAGATTGTCATCAGATTATGTACCTGATGAATGGCTTTCAGGCATTGTCAAACTGTGAGGCTTGATAACAGCGGGAGGTTTTGTTGACTGCACAGCTCCTGTGTCTGTGTTTTTGTTCAAGTGGTTCTTTTCTGGTTCTTGTGACTGGAGAGAAAATTTTGAAAATATATGTATTAAAAAAAACAATTTGAAAAAATATATATTTGAAAATATCACCCTAAATTCCTCTCTGGCATAAGAACTGGAGGAGCTTTTGGGATGGAAGAGGTGCTCAGGTCATATTGGTGGTGAGTTCCCTTCTGGTTGCCTGATGCTCTTTGCTTGTGGTGATTCTCCATGGCATGTGTGGTTCCCAGGTGTCTTCTGCAGTTTTACAGAAGAATAGTGACTATTACAACACCCGTGTGCCTGGCTGGACCTGTCTTTGCAATAGAAAATGTTTTGATGGAAACTGAAATGTTTCACTAGAACGTGTTGTCTTTGATGATTTTTCTGTATAGAGGGTCCATCACTGAGGCCTGTCACGATGAGGGGGTACCCAGCAGCAATAGGCTCTGTGTGTCATCAGAAAGTCTCTTTACTTGGAACCAGCCCCTCGTAGGTACCCTGACTTGTCAGCTTGTCTCTGTTTTGCCAAACTTTTCATACCAATATATGAACAATTTCTGGTGCTCATAGGTGTATTTCTGAAGGTGAGGAGCCCGTTTCCCTGCCCAAAGCAACCTGCACCAAAGCAAGCACTGCATCACTCCCCTGATGCTCCCTTGCCCAGGGCCTCCATTTGCATGAGGCATGCCTGCAGCATGCATGAAGGGCAAGGAGCATCTCCCCCACTCCACGTTCCCAGCAGCCATCATGGCACTTTCTGTTCTCAGGACAAAACGCTCTGGTTAAGATATCCAAGCCAGTCACTTGGCCTGCTGTCAGTGTTCAGTTAAGATATCCAAGCCAGTCACTTGGCCTGCTGTCAGTGTTCAGTTCCTGCTGCCTTTCTAATCCCATGCCTTCAAGGGCATGTAATCAGAAAGTGATGCATAAGGCTTCTGGAAACAACATTTGCACTTATAGAATCACAGACTTGTTAAGGCTGGAAAAGACCTTTAGGATCAAATGCATCTGTCAGCCCAGTGGCACCACCATATTCATCACTGAACCCTGTCCTCACCCGTACCCACATGTTTTTGAGCACTTCCAGGGATAGTGACTCCACTACTTCCCTGGGCAGCCTGTTCCAATGACTTATAAACCTTTCTGTAATATTTTTCCCCCTAATATCCTACTTTTTCCTATATTTCCTACCTCCCCAGGCACAGAACTATGCCATCATACAGATTGGAAAAGGTCTTTAAGATTTCTGTCTTTTCCATAAACACACTGTATTGAAAACTGGCCTGCAAAACTGTGGCCCTTTACTATTCTAGTTCAGTTGAAGGTGAAGAGAAGAAGAAAAGCTTTGGAAAACTATGGGGGTTTTGTTTAATGTAGTTTTTTTTAGTTTGTTTTTGCCTTTTTTTAGAAAATAAGATCAGTTCTATATTGATGAATTTGATGGGGATTTGATGGGAAATTGAGCATTGTAGGGAAAGTTTACCCCCCAAAAATGGAGGGCAGAAGGCTCCTGACCTCAACAGGATGATGAGACTCCAAGGGGCACCAACAGGAAAAGCAAAAGTCTTTTGGAGAATGAAGAATGTGTGTTGGCTTAGTGTTTGGCTTTGAAATGCAGGAGTTCATGGGTTGATGTGGATTTGTTGAGCTTGGATTTGTTGACATGCCACAAAACAGCAAACTCTGTGGCTTTTTCTGTTGGCTTTCCCCTGCGTAAAGGTTTGGTGCCTTTGTAGGTACAGTGACTGCAGGGTCCTTGGCTGCCTGGGAGGCTTGGACCCTGGTAATCTACCACTTTGAGACCAGTTTATTGTACACAATCCTTAGTATGATACAAAAAATGCCATAACAGGATTCTCAGATGGCATTTGTGAAACACATTTGGGTAGTTCATGCGAAAGCATTACACAAATACCAAGTGTTCTTGAAAATTTGCACAAGACTTCTCAAGTGTCAAGAGCCATCAGTGGGATGGATCGAAGGTCTGGCAATATTGGTGCCAGCCTCATGCATTCTCTGAGTGCATTCACATTTCTGATTCATACTTCTCCATAAGGAAATAATTCACTGTGCTGAGGGTTGTGTTTTCTTTTCTGCACAGTCATGCTTAGTGCTTCAGTGGAAGTAGAGGGAGCACCATGATTGAGGATTGTACCTTCTCCTTCCTCCTCTGGCTGAAAATGTTAGTATTGAGAGGGAAAGTGTCCAGTTCTTGTCCTGAGAAACAGCATTTTTTTGACAATATCTTGTAGCAATTAGCAGCATAAAAGCCTAAATTTTTTGCTGGGTTTACAAAAAGTAAACTGCTTTTCCACCAGGGCGGGTTGTTCTACGCTTGTTTCAGTTGTGTGTCTCACCTCTTGATTGCATGGCTCCTTTTTAGCGTTGCTCATAGGATGGTGGAGGCTGCTGAGAAAGTTCAGTTTGTGCTGGGGTGAGAACAGGCGCAGGGAAAGGGCAGGTGCTGAGGAGAGGGCAGGAAATGGGGAAGAAGAGAAGTGCCCCATGTAAGTTTACAGGGAAAGCAGGAGAGGGCAGCTGTGGGAGGAGGAGGAAGGCTGGAGAGAGGAGGACTGGAGAGAAGGAATTGGAGGGGGTTGGGGCAGTTGCAGGCACTGGTGTTGCAACGCTCAAACTGGGAGCAGGCTTCTACAAAATCTGTTCTGGAGTTTCTGCTTTTCTCAGCAGAAACTGAACTGGGAGGCTCTGGCATGGAGACCAAAATGAAGAGCCTATGCAGGATTGGGCAGTGCTGATGAGGGTGGGTGGAGGCTTGGGTGAGTCATCCAATCATTTTGTGTCCTGCAGGAGACCCAGCAATTTTTTGTGTTATACAGAAAGGTGCTAGAGTTGTTGAGAATAAATATGTGATGTTGAAACTAGTAAATCCTGGTAGAAACAGAGGTTGGCTTTGGCACTGTGGTGTTGTTGCTGTTTCTGTTCACCCAGGTGCTTGTTAGTGATGAGATGAGGCTGAAACCTGGAAAGCCACCTCAGCTCATTGTGTACACTTACCACTCTCGGGCTGGCCTTACATGGTTTTCAGTGGAGGCTTCATTTTGGAACCAAAGGAAGTTTATGGCTCTTGAGGACATAGTTTAGTGGCAGCCTTGGCAGTGTTAACAGTGGGACTCAATGATCTTAGAGGGTGTTTCATCCTCAGTGATTCTGAGAAAGTCCACTGGGCATTTCTGCCCCTGCTGGGCACTGGGGACTGCAATGGCCCATGGAGGGCTTGCCTGGAAAACACCCATCTAGGCATCTGCAGGTCAGTGCTCTCTTCCCATCAGACTTTCCCAGAGATCCACGGACAGCAGGCATGAGGGATTGCCCAGCAGGGATTTGGCAGACTGACAGGTCCATCGAGCACATGCCTAGGCACTGCACACACTACTCAGGCATTGCTTTGTTCAGCCTGCTACCTCTGACTAAGAAACAGTATTATAAACATATCCAGCAGCCAGCACAGGCAGCGTTCTGTGCTGCTGCTCCACGGGGTTTTGCTGTTCACTGTGGGCAGCCTCGCTGGCACGTGTGTGTGCGTGACTGTGCGCATGGGTGTGATTTACTGGCCTGTGCAGTGCCACATGTCTTTAAAATTATAGTGCCCGTTTCCTGCTGAAATAATTTCTACATAGAGAGGCTCCTATTATAGCAAGAGGAGCATGGACGTCATGATTTATTATTATTTATGGTCCCAGGGTCTTGTTTATGCACGATGGGTTAGGTGCTCAGGATAGAAATGCCATTATGCAAATGACATTGAATGTCCTTACTGAGCCTAAATAATTTTTGTGTTGGACGATTAAACCTCATCTGTTATTGATATGGGCTGCAGTCGGGCTATTAAAGAGTCCCAACAGTACTTACTCCCAGTAATGGGAAAATTGAGAGGAAGAGGCTAAACAATTGCCTCAAGTGTGCTGTGATTGTCTGGTAGGAGTGGAACATAACGAACCCCCTGAATGGAAATCGTGTTTACTACTTAGGGATAAATAAAAAGAGAGAACATGCAATAAATTGTGCTTTGTGATCTGAATTGGCGCACCAGAGAATTTGCGTACTTTCAATTTACTTATTTATTTGATTTTTTTTTTTTTTGCAGGGGTGGAGGGGGCAGTGTGATTGGGATGTAGATACTGCAGGCAGCTGGGAAGGATTCCTGCAGAGTGTGCCCCTGGCTGAGTGGCTGGGGAGAGCTGTCCTCGGAGCTGCGCCGGTGCTGCGCTGTCCGCTTTGACACAGCTGTGCAGTCACATTTTGATCAGTGTTGATAGCTTATGAATTCCAAAATTGACAAAATTTACAGAAAAATGAGGATAATCCATCTTCCTTAGCAGCCTGTCAGGAGCTGGCTATACTTCATAATCTTCAATTACAGATGCTATTTTCAGACATTTACATGCAGATATTAGAACAAAATGAAAATGAGAAACAAAGAGTGAATGGAAATGCAGCTATTTATATGTATAAAAGAAAAACAACAGGTAAATTCTTGGCATTTAGATTGGATTTGGTTGTCCCTTTGGAAAATCTGAGACTATCTGCACCCACTTATGAATTGTACTGTGGAAATGTAAAATGTATTATATCATTTCCCTTATGCAGATAATGTGAGGATTGGGTCAAAAACAGGTCAGTTATTTTGAAGTATGAGGGTAAATGTGTTCATGGCAGGGTGCACAAGCTAATTCTCACTGCCTTCAAAGGAATGTCTGGGGATGTGTACAATCCTAATTCGATTTGGGCTAAAATGAAGCACAGCTGTTAACTTTTTATAAACATATATGTATTGTGAAAGGGAGGTTCAGAATACCCAGTTTAAACTTAGGGAAAAAGGTTGAAACCAAACTTCCACGTTCTGTGAGACAGCAATGAGCTCAATGTGGCTGAAAACAAAGAGGAACTAGGGTTCGGTCCCAGTTAGACATGTAAGTAAGATTTGTTCCAAGGTAGGATTGGGTTTGGTGTCAGCAGTGCTCAGTGTAGGGCATATAATGTAAATTATTAAATGGGGTGGTGGTTGGAAGGCAGCAGTGGTGAGACTTTGATGTATAGGTTTCCAGGAGCCTTTCCCAGCCATATCTTGGGTGGCTGAGTAGGAGGCATTAGGCTGGATTTTCCATCCCCATGAAATTCCAGGCAGAGCAGCAGTGGTGCCTGCAGCTGCAAGCGCTGCTGGGTTTCTGAAAGCCTGGCGAGATTAATTACAGCTGCTTTGGATTAAACTCTTTGAACCATATCTAACATTACAAATTTTTTCCCTTTGTCAGGCTGCTGTGTGGGTTTCTGTGGACAGCCTGCCTGGCATGTGCCACTTTTGCCTCTATTTATTAATTAATTTCAGAATATTAAGATGTGATAACTTGGAGATATTTGTTGTGAGGTCTGGCTTGCTGCTGTCATCAGGGATGACCAGAGGGTATGGTGGGTGTGATCTGGGGGACAACATTGTGCCTTTCAGGGACCTCAGTGTTTTCTTTGGCAGTGAAGGCTCTTGATGCACCACCTCTATCAGGAAGGAGGCAGAGACATGGTCAGTGAGGAGGCAGACTAAGCCCTGAAACCCCAAGCTGGCACCTTGCACTGATGGTCTCAGCTCCTGTTGAGCTGCTGCTGCTGCAGTTGCTGCTGCTGCGTCCTGAGCAGCACCGTGGGCCTGGGGGCAGCTGTGCCAGGGGCAGGAGAACACAGAAGGTATTATTTCATGCCTGCCTGGTGTTCTGATTTGGAATATGTAGCAGACGCAAAAAAGCAACATGTGCAAGTCCCAGTGGACCCCAGCTGGCTCATTTTAATGACCATTTGCCCTGTGCAGCAGACAGCTCTTCTCTGTCTTTGCTTGGTGCAGTCTCTTCAGCAGCATTGTGGGGTCTGTGCCCCACAAAAGGGATGAGGTGAAAATAGGATACATTTGTCTCACACCTTATGGGTTGCAGCACTGCTGCAGGGCTCCTTCCAGCCTTGTAGCTCCCTGAGATTCCCACATTGGTACCTAAAAGCCAGGCTGTTTCAGGGAGTGGCCTTGTTCCCTGCTGTGTGTCCATCTTCTCCTGACACTTTAGGATAAAATCCCAGGTTAATATCAAAGAAACAATTTTTGTACACAGAGGGTAAGTTGACTTTTCAGTGTGTTACATTCATTCATCTTCACCAGAAAAAGTGGAGGGTGAAGCTGGTTGTGATCTGCCTCTCTGCTTTACTGTAGTGCAGCAGGTTTGAAAACAGTTATGAAACTCTCCTGCACCCTTTTTCTTACCATTTGCCTATCACAATCATCACTCCAAGGGATTAATAGTTAGAAATAAGTCCTTTTGTAACAGAGATAAATTCAAAACTTTACTTAGAGCAGAAACCCTTCCTGTTTGCACTTTGCAGAGATGTCTAATGGGGAGGGACTGTGCAGACCCTGCTGCTGCAAGAGAACTTGTGCTGCTGCTAATAGGCACACAGAGATCACTCCTCTCCTCACCACTGCAGCCACTGCCCCCAGCTCCGTCCGCCAGAGCCAAGCCAGAGCAGAGTCAATAGGGAAGGGGAACACACAAGATCTGGTCTTGCCCCTCCTTTCAGTTTGTCCTTCTCAGTCTCTCTTTTATATATACCTCGTTTCACATGTCTGTGTTTTCTCTCCTCCATGCTATGGCAGTGGTGCTCCATGCTGATGAGACAGTGCGTGGTACAACCGCAGGCAGTCATTTTTCAGGTAATTTCTAGGGTAATGAACACCCGTCTCTTGCTTTTTCACCTACCAAGCAGAAGGTCAGGCTGCGCAAGGAGGGACCCCTGGCCATGATGGTCATTCCGGGCTGTTTCTCACCAGCAGCAGTGAGAGCACACTAGTGCAGGAGCCAAATCAGATATCCCTTCTGCCGCTCCCACCCCAATTAGCTGGAGAAGCTCTTGGAAAGGGTCAGCAGAGGGGTTCAGCAGAGGGGTCTCAGTGAGGCCGTGGGGTGGAGGGGCTGCTCCGTGAGTGCTGCCTTCCCCTGGGGTTTCCTTTCCTCTCCAGATGGGATGCCTGAAAGGAAGAGATCTGCCTGGGAGGAATGGGAAGAGGGGTCACCGCTGCACCCCTCATGAGTGGTTCAACACCAAACACTGTGACTCCACAGTGTAAGAGAGGTTTTTGCTTTTTCGGGGGGTTTTAGGGTCTCCTGGTCCCTCCATGGGAGCGAGGAGAGCTGCAGACAGTACCCATAGTGTGATTTTAGGGTGAAGGCTCCTCTGCTCTGCACTCCTGATGCCCCACTCCTTGGGGGCCAGAAGATGCCTCTGCTGACCATCACCTCTCTGCAGTGCCTTGCTGTTGGCAGCACTATGTTTCCTTTTCTGCCCACAGGCAAGTGCTGGTCACTGCCACCCTGCCAGCCCAGTGCTAGCCCTGACCCCGCTGCTTTGTGCTGCAAACTATAACTGCAGAGGTGGATGTGATGTGATGGGGTTGCTCCTCCACTGGGGATGCATGACGAGAGGGGAGTCAGCAATGAGAAGGGCTGCCCTCAGCCTGCACTTCTGCCTCAGTGCTGGAAGCAGTGGTCAGTGCTTGCTCCTTGGGGCTGTTAGCTGATGGTCATTCCAAGAAGGGCTCTGGGCACAGTAAAGTAGTTGGGAAATCCCTTAAAATCAGAAAATCCTTTAAAATCCCACTATTCTTACCTCTGGGAAAAGTTGCTGGGCCATGGCAAAAGACATGGCAAAAGACTTCCTGCAGCTCCCATCTGTAGGAAGTTATTGGGACCAAAAGCAGGAAGGACCCCAAATCTCCATTTTGCACATCTTCAGCTCATTCCTACCACAGTGCTGCTTGTCTATGGGCTCTCCATCCACACTATGCTGAGCAACCGTAATGCTTCCAGTGCCTCCTGCAGATGTTCCATGGTTTGGGACTGTGCCACTGTATATTGCACCAGCTCACTATGATGCAGTGACATGGAAGAGCACAGGCTACCTCTGTTGTGACTCTTGCCAGGTTATGCTACACTCTGGTTGCTGCTTGGTTGACACTAGAAATGGTCACTTTCTCCAAGCTCAGACGGCTACTCATGGCTCATTTGCATGGTGCTTCCAGGTCTTTCCAGGTTAAAAGTCCTAATGCTGGCCCCATTTCTCCCAGGGTCAGTTCCTTTGACTCCTGAAGGGAAGCAAGCTATGGAGTTATATATTCCTGTGTCTGAGAATTGCAGTGGAGGGCTTAGGCTAGTTCCAGTTGGGTTTGTAGTTTGGAATGTGCACCTCCTTCCTCAGTCCCCTCATGTGACCTGTGGCAAAGGTCCCATTCCAGCTAGATGATTCCTCCCAAACTACATGTGTGCAGCTCTCACTTTGTAATTGGGAAACAACATTCACTCTCTGCCTGTTGGGAGGGGTGGATCTTCCTCATGGGAGGATCCAAAGAGATTTTCTAGTCTTCATACGGTGTGGTTATGGCTTTCATAGAGCAACATGGGTGAATTCAGGCACCCCTCCCCAGGGATTTGTGTGTGCTCTTCCAGAGATACCAGAAATTCCAAACAGCAGCACACAAGGACAGGTTTTTCCTCTGCTGTGCTGCCAGCCCATCCATGCTTGTGCATCTCCAGCTGCTTGGGATGTCTCTGCAGGGCTATTGTTTCTCTACTGTTTTGCCAGATTAGGGTTTTGGGGAAAGAAAAAATCTAGCAGTGCCTCCATATGTGCATGTACCCTGCATAGGGGAGAGGCGGGGTTGGAGACTCAGGAAAACATGAAATGGTGTGGGAAGGCTGAGAAACACATTATAGTGGCATGCTGAATGAGAAGAAGGAGCTGTGATTACACTTCCAGGAAGAGGGAAGGCTGGGACCATTATCAGCATCCTCTGCAGAGGAGGGAGGTTCCCAGGTCTGTCCTCTCCCAGGAGCAGAAGTGGGGATGAGTCAGAGGTGTGGGAGTCTTTGAAGCAGTGGTGGTAGACAAAATGGCCTAGGTGAATGATGGCAAGGCAAAAGTGAGGGCACAGAGGGTGTTGGAGGAGGCATGAGCTGAAAGAGCTGAGGAACAGTACAGCTTTAATGCAAAGGTTATATAGGATCCTAGGAGACAAGTCAAAGGACTCTGATGCATGGACTGGGTGCAGGACAAGGGTGGCCAGCAGATAGTCCATGGTAAAATGTATTCAGCTTGCTCATCTGCAAGAGGTTTGTATGGGGGATCCTTCAAGGTGACAGGCTGTACTCCTAACTCATGCAAATGGTGTCTGCAGAAAGAACATGTTTATTACACAGAACTGTTAATACAGGATTATCCGTGTAAATTACCTTCTGTTTGAGTGAGACCTGAGCTACAGAGATACCAGCATGTATTCCTGGCTAAAGTACTGAGTTAGTGGCAAGCACCAGATTATGAGCTGGGCTGTCAGAGAAACTTGCGGGAAGGAGGAGGATGTATTCATTCAGATCAGGTTTTGTTTCCTTAAAAAGAAAAGTTAACTTATTTTGATGCCACATCCCTGGAGCTGTACAAGGCCTGGTTGGATGGGGCCTTGAACAGCCTGGTCTAGTGGAAAGTGTCCCTGCATGGTAGAGGGCATATATAATAAGTTGGTCTTTAAGGTACCTTCCAGTCCAAAACAATCTGAGATTCTGTGTTTTTCTGAGTTTTGTTTTGGTTACCAAAAAACCCCCATGTGATCCTGGGCTCATCTGCATATCTTCATCTCTGCATGGCTTCTGCATTGACTTAATCTTCAGGAATTCATTAGAGACTGGCATCACAGTGGCTGCTCTTCAGTTTAGCTGTTCCCACTGTAGTTCTTTATTTGAAGTCAATCTCCAGTTGATATGGACATGACTGCTGTCTCACAAATAAGGGACTAAAAGGGCAGATAGCAGGGAACAGAGAGCTTTGAAAGCAAACTTCACAGATTTGTGGGAATGATCCTGACAATAAGAAATCATTGAAAAAGGGCAAATGAAGATAAGCTTTGTGCCATATGCATATACATCCTTTAGATACATACATTGGCCTCATTGGCTATAGAGTGTTGTAGCAGTGGAGACTTAAACAGGGTTATAGGACACAAACACTCTGATTTCTGAGATCTGTGCTTGCTTACCATAGCCTCTTTCAGGTAATGAGATTAGGAAATTATTTGGAAATGGCACAGTGTTCTTACTATAGTCAGGTGCTTTATTTTTAAATAACTTGGATCTAGAAACAGTTATCTACAGTTATCTACAAATGCATCCATTAAGCAAACTCTTTGTATGTACATACCTTTTTCCTGTAAATGATGAAGAAATGCAACATTCCTAAGAAAAGGGAAATGGAAAACCTGTTCCCACCTTCTCATTAGTGCATGTCCCCTCAAGTGCCAGCACTGAAATGTGGAGAGTGTGGAGGTTAAGAGGCATGACCATTTTCCTAACAAGAAAGTAGCTTGCACTTGGCAGGTAATCTACAAATTTTCCTCTTTCAAGGAAGCCTTGTTACATATTAATGAGTTTGTCTTTGGTTTTATAAAGAAAACCTATTTTTGTGTTCTCTGAGAACACTGGTGATAAGCACAGACCCACTTATTGAACAGTTTGAATGTTGAAAAGCCCAGTGTAAATGGGCAGTACCTTTAACACTGGCTGAACAAAGGATTTTTGAGTTCTGTATTGCATCTACTTTCTGCTGGCACAGGCAAAAAAAAGCTCTTGATTAGTGAATTTATTTCAACTAAAATGTCTTTTGTTTCTTTTTCCAGGCAACAGAATACTCAGCCATGGCCTCACTAGCTGGTGGATTGGATGACATGAAGGCCAATATAACCAGCCCTACTTCAGCAGATTTGGGAGCAAGTGTTCCTGGGCCTCAGTCCTATCCTATTGTCACAGGTAAATGATTTTCAAACTACTGGTAAGTAGTGTGAATTGTCTGTACCTTCATATTGCATGATGAGGTCCTTTATGGAAGAATTGTGTCATATGTGGAGTAATTTGCTCAAAAAGTCTCTTTCTGAATGTGATTTCGTAGGAGCTCTTGTTGAAAGAGAGCTGAATGGCTTGTGTAAATAGTTTGTGTATGTTTGTAGCTGACAGATGGAGCCTCCATACCTCTTGTTCAGGAAAGGATGTGCCCCTCCACCCCAAAAGTACATCTTGAATACCACTGCATCACTGAAAAGCAGAATGCTTGTCTCTGCTTTTGGGCTTTGGAGCTATTTTTTCATAAATGCACCTGGTATGTTTGACTGGATGGAGTTTTAATGACAGTTCAAACTAGCCTGAATTTTGGAAGCTCATTTTACACCATTTCTGAATTGTACCTGTGCACTAAAGTTGAGCATTTAAATGAAAACCAAAGGCTGTTTGCTCAAGGAATGCCAAATCATCTGCATTTATTCAGCAGGTGTAGAGCAAGAGTTAAGGAACAGCTAGGGTCTGATAAATGCTTTGGTCACTATTTATTTGGGACTGACCCCGTTGCTTGCAAGGAAATTGTCCGAATGGTAATCTAATTATTAAATTGTATCCCAAATTAGTTGTGCAAGTCAGAAAAAAGGAGGACTTTTAAAATTTAAGACTCTGTGTTTCATAGGAATGTTAGCTCAGTATGTTACTTCTAGTCTAATTGGTGCAAATTTAATTGGATTTTCTCTGTTTTGACAAAGATTGGATGTAATGCTTTATTTTGTATCTACCGTGGAAGATTATACTGTTTTTTATAAAGTATTACTATGTCTTTAATGCCTTAAAATCTCATCCAGCAGAGAAGAAGTTTTGAAAACAAGTGTTTTCAAAACAAGTGTTATAAAGTTGTTTTAACCCAGTAAAGTATCAGTCTTCAGCTTTTCTTGACAAAGTTTAGGAGAATTCAGAAGAGATTGGAGAGTGAAAGAAATACATGTGTACCTTGAAGTGGGATGGGAGAGACTTCTTTCAATATCTGTCTGGTTCTGAGTGGGTGGTTTGAGTGTTGGACTCATAGATAAGAAAGATGTCTAGGGATGGATGGATGGATGGATGGATGGATGGATGGATGGATGGATGGATGGACAGAAAGAGGGACTTCTGGAGGTGTGTGGCTTGTAAGATGTAAGGAGATATAGCATTGATACAGGTATATCTGTATGTCCATCAGGGGTCTGTGCTGGAACCAGCATTATCTAATATCTTCATAAATGACACAGACAGAGGGATCATGGGCTCCCTCAGCAGATTTGCAGGTGACACCAGGCTGAGATTGCCATGACACCCCTGAAAGATAGAGCCATCCAAGAGGGACTTGGAAAATGCCTAGAAGTGGCCCATGGGAATCTCATGAGGTTTAAAAAGGCCAGATGCTGATGCTGCACCTGAGTTGGGGCTACTCCCAGGATTGATCCAGCCAGAGGACAAACAGACTCAGAGCAGCCCTGGGAGGAGGGCTTGGGGTGCTGGTGGGTGAGAGCTGTCCCTGCCCTGGCCATGTGTGCTGGGAGCCAGAAACCCCCCTGTGCTGGCCTGAGCCCCCAGTGTGGGCAGCAGGGCAGGGAGGGGCCATTCTGCCCCTGTGCCCTGCTCAGGTGAGACCCCACCTGCAGGGAGGGGCCATTCTGCCCCTGTGCCCCGCTCAGGTGAGACCCCCCCTGCAGGGAGGGGCCATTCTGCCCTGTGCCCTGCTCAGGTGAGACCCCCCCTGCAGGGAGGGGCCATTCTGCCCTGCTCAGGTGAGACCCCAGCTGCAGAGCTGCCTCCAGCCCTGAGGCCCAGCACAGGAAGGATGTGGAGCTGCTGCAGCCAGGCCAGAGCAGGCATCCTGTTTGATCAGAGGGCTGCAACACCTCTGCCATGAGGAAAGGCTGACAGAGCTGGAATTCTTCAGGCTGGAGAAAAAAAGGCTTTGGAGAGATCTAGCTATAGCCTCTGTCATCTTCTAAGGGACTGCTCATCCAGGATTTACACCTGGCCAAAATGAGGTTCAGCCAAAAGCTATTTTGGCTGGTAGTTCTTTCTTTACCCTGGTTTAGGCACTTCTTACACGTCTCACATTTCTACTTCCTTAGAGTGTTGAGAGCTGATTGATCACATTTGTTAGAGTAAAACCTGTTACAGAGGTGATGCTGCAGAATTCAATATGGATTTCACAGAGGTTCTCCCTGTGATGTTACCTACACTTGAGCAAAGGTTCCAAATATTAAATTTGCTAGTTCTCCTCAAAAAACATGGAGTAGGCTTTATGAACAGCAGGTTCTAGAAAAAAACCTGCCATTAGTCTTAAATATGCCAGAGTGACAGCTACAACAGAACACATTTTTCAAGACATTGGGTATTTATATCTTTAATTTGAAAGTGCTGTAGAGTTTTCTATCCACAGCATTCATAAAAGGTAGATTTACATGAGCATATCAGGAGTCTTCTAAAACCTATGCCTTTTGATAGGTTTGTGGAGGGAATTGTCTATCTGCTATACTTTCATATTCTCTTTCTGATAGCCATAGGAATTGTTTTGTGCAGGCCATGCACTGGAAGCACCCAGAAATCCTCATCACAGTCTGGACCCGATTGTATGCCTGAGTCATGGTGCCTACTCTGAGGCTTCCTGAGGATCTGAAAGGGCTGTGCAGGCTGTCAGGAGCAGGAAGGATTCAGTAGCAAACTATACTTTGTAATGTGCAAGGCATGTCCATTACAGTACACTTGCTGGTACATTTCCCACTGTAGTTCTGGACAGATTCCTCCATTTTCTCCCTTAATATAAGTCATCTTTTCAGTCACAACTCTTTACCCAGCCTGTTTCCTTTGTGGGACAGGGAATTTGGAAAAGGAGACACATTTATTGACCCTATTTCCCTTGTAAGCATAAGGTGCATATTGCCATGGGACCTTAATCTGTGGTAGGTATCTCTGAAAATCAGGAGCTGGGAAATGGTGCACAGCAGTGGTTATAAGTGCTAGGTCCAACAAAAAACCACCACCTATTCTGCCTTTTCAGAGCTTTTTTTGTTGTCTGTGGCCTGACCAAAGCTGTGGTAAAATCCAGTTGTTGGTTTAGTGTTCTGTGGCTGGGATGGGCAGGGGATGATAGGCTATCAAAAAGGTAATGATCTCTGGAGAAAGGTCAGCTGTGTATCAGCCCCACTTCAGTGGTAATGCCCTTATTCATCAGAGAAATCCTGCCAGAACCACCTCCTGGTCCTTGCTCCCCTCAGTTCAGAAGAGCCTAAGCCTCACAGATCTATGATGGCATTTTCAATGTGAACTGCTCCTTTCCTTAGGAGGAGGAATGGCCAGCCTTACCCCTCTGGTCTTCTCTTGGCATTCAGGAAGTTGCATTGCTTTTAATTTATTAGCTTTTTTTTGAGTGTTTCCACTCTTCCTTGTTTCATACAGGCTGTCCTGTGATGTATCTGAACAAACTCTGAGAATGAACTTGAAAGCCTTGGGGACAACATATTTTAGTATGCTAGGTAGTGTGTTTTCCACTGTAAAAGTGAGGGTTAATTGGATAAAAGTCCAGCAAATGTCCTAAATCTGTGTTTGGTGCTGTTATTGCCTTGAGGTCGATCTCACTTCTGTGTTGATATTCCAGATTATAAACAATTTTGTAACAGCTTCAGTATAATGAGACCAAGAGCTGCTTAAAACATTGCCACATGAGTTATGGTATCCAGAGCAGCATTGGTGGGAAACATCCCTTCTACCGGGAACTCTTCTGGTTGTGTGTGTGGAGCAGAGCTGTGAGCACAACTGCATGATATTTCAACACAGAATGGGGCTATTGGTAAGGCTGAAAAGTGGGTAAATAACTTAAAATATGAAAACCACGAGTTCGAGCCAGGAACACTTGTGTCTTTCTATAGCTGTATCTGCTGTTCAAGCTTAATCTTTATGAGAAGTTCTGAAGTAGTCTAGGCTGCCAGATGTGAAGAGAACTTAGTCTCTTTCATGCTGTCAGTCTTAAATCTGTAAGATTATAAAATAATTTATTGGAAATACGTCTGAGAACAGAACTATGATTACAGTTTTTCATTGCTCTTGTTACTAGGTTGAGGTGTGGATGGCAAAGCATTGTTGAGATTTAAGATGGCAAAGATCTTCTGTGCAGTTGTTCGTAGAAAATGTAACATTTCTCTCTCTTAGCCAGCAGGCAGATCCAAACGCATGGGATAGATCTTGAAAATTAAAGGATTAAACATTGACACTCAGGCTGGTACTTGCTGCTAAGGAGAAATGTAATCACAGATCTCAGTACCACTTCATCCACCACCTCTGTTGGCTGTGAATCACCAACGAAATCTCTGATTAGAGAACCATTTGCTTTCTTTGCATTGTTTTTATGCCACATTATGCAGTAAGTTTAAAAAAACCCTTCAGTCACTTCATGCTGCCACAGCCTGTAAGGGCTCTCTCCATTTACAAGCCAATGACATAGGCCCAGCACATTGCTGCTGTTGTCAGCAGTTTCCAAGCAGCCTGTGATTGTTACTAATTACCTCCAGATGCATTTTTCCTGCTTTGACTTGCTGATTTCAGCATGGTTGGTGTCACTTTGAGAGGATAAAGCCATGTTAAACTGATATCTTTATATGGCTCTCCAGTGCTGCACTGGGGGTGGATTGATGAACCTGCAGCAGCCTGGCTGTGTCCAGCAGCAGGGTCAGTATGTTCTTACAGAGCCAGGAGTGGCTGTTGACCAGGCCCATCTCACCCAGGGGCAGAGAAGCATAATTTACTGGACTGAGGTGTGATGGGAACTCTGTATCACTCCATTAAAAGAAGTGTCACAGGGCACAGTTTTGTCAGTGGGCTTTTTGTCTAGCAAATGATGGAGTAGAGGAGCTTGGTCTTCTTCCATGCTGGGACATCTCTATCACCCTTGGCTCACCTGCTCTTCCTCACATGCAGAGGGAGACCAAGACTCTGCCAAGTATGGGCAAGTTATGTCTTCTGCATTCAAACTTGCAGCCACAGCTTGTAGTGTTACGTTCCTTGTTTCTTTTTGTGGTCAGCCTTGTAGACAATGGCTCTGGAGAGCCAAATCCATGGACTTTGCTGCCTATTTTGTATGCACATCAAAAAGGTGAGAAAAAGAGAACAAGAGCAGGATGAGCATCAGTTTATTATTTGGAAGAGATGGAGGAGAGACATTCCCAATGGCTGTCATCTCCATTACCTGCTCTGGCTTGCATTGCTGGACTCTGCCACTAGACACAGGTGATCCCAGATGTGAAGCTGAACTGAACATAGAGCAGACTCCTCCACCCCTGGGAGGATCAGCCTGACCTTTTCATTACTGTAGATGTATCCAACATCTTAGGTGTAGTACATTGTGCCAGGTAGTTAGTTATTCATATGTGGCACAGATCTGTGGCTAATGCAGGTAACAGGGATATGTTTAGCAATCCGTATTCCTGGAATAATGTTCTGTTTTGTTAGTTAGGGAAAACAGTTGCTAAAATGGGATAAATGCAGGCCAAAAGACATTTCTTTCTACTGTTCTGCAGTGAAATGCAGTGCTCAGTTAGCCTCTCAGTGTGTTTTTCCTTAGGAGTGCTCAGTCTCATCTGCTCACTGAGTCTTCATGCTACTTTGTTTGTGCCGTCACGATGTAACTGCAATTTATGAGACAGGGTTTTGTTGAATGGAAGGCATTATTTGTCCCTTCTGAATCAACATGTGAGATGGTGGAACTGCATGAATTCTGATGCCTTCAGTAGGAGGAAAGAAGTCACTACTCTAAAATCCCAGGCTGAGCTCTTGCCAGGATTAAAGACTAATGTATTTCAGCACTTAGCTCAGTGCAATCCAAAAGGACTTTTTTTTTAGCAAGAATGCAAGTGGCACTAGGATGCAGATCACTTCCAGAAGAGTGGTAACAGATCATTCTCAGCCTGTGGATAGAGGATTCATCTCTAGAAACCAGACTTTGGCTGGAGGGGTCTGGGGAAACCCCCTGACTCCACAGGCTAGAGTTTAGGTATTGAATTTGGACTCGACACCTACTTTTTTGCATAGCCAAGTTAGCTGGGCTGGGTGAACTCCAGAACTTCTTTCTAATCTCAGCTGCCCTGTGTTTCTGTGGTTGACTCTGTGGTTCCATGCTTCTGGGTAGAGCTGTGTGTCATTGCTTCTTTGGTGGGATTGGGCCCAGGGTGGCTGTGGGACAGCCTGCAGTCCATGTTACTAGGACCACTGGTACCTTCTGGGTCTGCCTGTACCAGCCTGGGCATGAAAATGGAGTAGGTGGGTAAGGAAGCTTTCTCATAATTTATTTTGCTTTTTGTACATGATTTTAAGGGAACGTTTTAGAGATACCACAAAACATGGAAGGAAAATATGGAGGTTTTGCTTTCCATTGCTTCAGTTTTGGGGGTGGTGGTTTTGAATCTTTGTGTTCTTTTCCTTTTTTCAGTCAGAGAATCATTAATTTGGGAAAGGTCTCCAAGATCATCAAGTCCAACCACTAATCCAGCACTGCCAAGTCTATGATTAGCAATGTCTCCAAATGCCTACATGTCATTTAAATCCCTCCAGGGACATCACTGCTGTGGACAGCCTGTTTCAGTGCCTGACAGCCCTTTCAGTGCAGACAATTTCCCTGATGTCCAATCTAAGGTTCACCCCTGGTGCAATTTGAGGCCATTTCATCTTCTCCTATTGCTTTCTAGTGACCAGGAAAAGATACCAGCCTTCAAACTCCTTCCTTGGGATTCTTGACCTGACTGAACCTCTCTGATGAAGATTGTAAGGGCTGTGCTCCTCTGGTAATGGCTGTGAGAGTGTAAGCAGAAGAGAGGACATTTGGGTTATGTAAACATCTTGAAATGTGGCCTATTTCTTTTTATGGCTTTGGAAATTAGCAGTCTTAGGGGTACACAAGAAAAATTAAGAGTTCAGTCTTAAGAGTATGTGGTGAGGAGTGCACATCCAGGTAGAATTGTTGCGGTGTGATGTCATGGTCTGCCTCAGATACCCTGGGTTTCTCCCTGAAGATTTCTTCCCCAGGTGTGTCAACCACCTCTCCCTCCCCCTCCCTGACCTCTGCTGAGCACTGTCTGTCAGTCCTGGCATTCCAGAAGGGCGTTGGATCATTGGCAGGATTCCAAAGATGCCCTCCACCCCTGGAGGACATCGGGCCATCCAGGTGTCCTTTGTCCCTTTGTCCCTCCCCTCCTGCACCTGCTTGGTGGCTCCCTGCCCCTTCCCTGCTCCTCTCCCTGGGGTTAAAGGAGCAGCAGCCACGGGGTTGGGGAGTTCTGTTGGAGGAGTTCTGGATTCAGAGGCCTGAGGGCCAGAATAAAGCTCTGGATCCAAACCCTCCATCAGAACCAACTCCTTTCCTTCACCATCGCCTTAAAGCTTCTCCACCAAGGGAAACCTGAGCTCCTCAAGCCTGGACTTGTCTCCAGTGCTCAGCTGCAGCATCCAGCTGGGCAAAGGTGTCTGTGGGGTGAAACACCACACACCCATCCAGCCAAAGGTGTCTGTGGGGTGAAACACCACACACCCAGCCAGCCAAAGGTGTCTGTGGGGTAAAACACCACACACACAGCCAGCCAAAGGTGTCTGTGGGGTAAAACACCACACACACAGCCAGCCAAAGGTGTCTGTGGGGTAAAACCCACACACCCAGCCAGCCAAAGGTGTCTGTGGGGTGAAACACCACACACCCAGCCAGCCAAAGGTGTCTGTGGGGTGATACACCACGGTGTTGCTGTTTGGTTCAGCAGCAAGGGCCAGAGAAGCCAAGGCACATCCCGTCTGGCTATATTGGTAATTATTCCAATACATAGAATATTTAACCAGTCTGGATAGGTGAGGTGGAATGTGGTCACAGACTGAACTCTTTGGCCAACAAAAGAAGCAAAGGCTGACTTTCTGTGCTGAGTCTTAGCTGGATTCTGGGTACTCATTCCACATCAGAGCAAAGTCACAACCTCTTTCCAAGTTCCACTTCTCTTTAATTTTTAGTTTTGCTGTGCTTAAGACTAAAGTTTAACTCTGCTTTCTGAATGTAGTGCTGGCAGGAGCCAAGGAAGGAATGCTTTTCCTCTGCCTCGAGCTGTGTTTGATCTGCCTTTTATGGACCATTTTTGATGGGCATCTGAGACAACTATGTATTTTTCGTGTCTGGTTGAAACAATAATGTGACATTTAGGGGCAAAAAAAGCTCCGAATAGATGCCTTTAAGGAATACATATTGAAACAGGACTTTTCTTTCTTTCATGCACACCTGATGTTTACAGTGAAGACTGATGTTCTTTTAGAGGTGCAAAAGTGTGATACAGGGTTAGTAGTTCATTAACAAGAAGTAAAAATGTGCGTTAATAATGATGGGAAAAGCATTGTGAAATCTGCTGGTGGCAGTTCCTGGGGGAGACAGGGCATGCTTATTTTAATTTGTACATTACTGTAGTCAAAAAGAATGAACCTAAGAATCTCCTATCTAGCTGATTCAGCAGCTGTAGGTTGTTTATTATCATGAATTCAGGTCTAAATCCAGATCTTGCTGACCACAATGAGAAACCTGGTTTCATTAGAAAATGCTATTTGTCCGTTAAACAAGTAGCAGTTACTACTTTGTAATTTAGGAGTGACTGGGACAAAAGTGTTGTAAAAAGATCTGTTGAGGAGGATGATAATTTAGGTGGCTTTGCAACTGGAAATGCCAAGGTCTGGAGAATAACAGACCTTGGGAAAACAAACCTGTGGGAAAACATAAATTATCCTCTATCCTTTATACTCTGTCTTTTCTGAGAAGTAGAATTTCTGTGTGGAGATAACATAGATGTTTGTAGAGATTTGAAGACCCTCTCTCAGACATTTTTTGGCTGCCTGTCTTGGGATAGAGAAAAAAGCAGAGATCATAAATGCACAGAGGAAATTCACTCTGTTGTGAAGTGTTACACAGGCCTATTGATATGTGAGGCTGGGAACAGCCCACACATTTTTTGTCTCTGCTAAGATGAAACCTAGCAGTGTATTTGTCCATGTAGTGCCAGCATGGTGATGGAATAAATCCACTTTTTACACTTTAGCTGTGGATTCTGGCTCCCTTGGTTACCTGCATGTATTTGATTCTCACAGTGGCACAGCACTGGGCTGTCTTTGCTGATGCTCCTCATTTAGGAGGTCATCCCTGTGGCTGGTCATCCCTGTAGCAAGAGCTCCAGGTGGAAAGTAGAAAATACCTGCAGAAGGTGATTTGTCCAAAGAATTTCTGCGTATATGATTGGGGATTCTCATCAAATGTCCCTGTTTCTTTCCAATGGCTATTGAGGGAAGGAGGAGTGCTTAGTTTAAGCTGGACCTGTGCAGGTGAGAGGTTTAAGCTGGACCTGCCCTGGAGAGAGAAAGAAGGATCATCTGAAGATACTGGGGAGAATTGTTATCCAGCTGGTAGTCAGCAGCAATTGTGCTTTCACCAGCGGACTGAAAGGAATTGCAATATTTTGATTTAATATTAGAATTTTTTTTTTTTTCAAAGAAAAGTTATTTCAGTTTGTACTTCCTGTTCCAACTCTCTGAAATAGGAGTAATGTAACTTTTCCAAAACTTCTTTCCTTCTTTTTTTCCTCCCCTCCTGTCCCTATCCCCAAATTTGCACAGTTTTGAAGAAAGTAGAAAGAAAATTTGGATTTGTTAATACTGTGTTTTTCTTCTGGAAAAATGCTTTGGTGTTTTTTGTTGTTGTTGTTGCCTAGTTGTAATAACAATAAGAAGTCTTCTTCTGAGGCTATATACAGGTCATATAACCTGTCATATAACCTGTCCCTACCTGGAAATGTTGATCTTGTTTAAACATGGAACATAATCACAAAATTGTACTTTAACTTTTGCAGGACTGTTTTGAAGTGCAGATTGGTGTTGGGTGGTTTATAGTGAAGAGTTATGCTAAGAGTTACAGCTTAGTTTCTACATTTAATGGATAAAAGGGCAGATGCATTTCCCAATAATCTATTCCTCACTCACAATAGGATCTGCCATGTTAAAGACTTGAGAAAAGGCCACATAAACTCCTGTGTAAAGCAGCCAATCTGAAAAACAAAAGTGTAATTTTTAATGAGAAGACAGAGTCTAACTGTGACACTGTTGAGTTTTTCCATTTTTATGAATCTTTATCTTGCTATTAAAGAAGAAGTGCATTTGAGAAAGCAAACGAGGGCACTTGTACCCCACTAAGACCCAGGCTATTAACTGCCTCTTTTGATGATGTACAGCCTGACTCTGTTGGGAGTTTGGCTGTGGATTTAAATGTTGAATTTAACTATGGTAAACATATTTTGGTGCAAAGCATGTATAATAACAATTTGCATTTACATAGCATCTTTTACTTAAGGATTTTGCAATGTCTAATTAATTAAATCTGTTTCCCCCTGCCCCAAATACCACTGTGGTATGGATAATAAATGCAATTTTAAATTGAGCAGCTATAGCAGGAGGATTAAGACAAGAGGGTTGTGGTGCCTTTGTGGTGGTCCTTATTGTGGCGGGCCTAGGGCTTGTTCTGCAGGCATGCTGAGCAGCCTCATCTTGTGCTCACAGCGGTCTGAAGCACCCTGAAAAGAAAAGGATGTCAAGGCAGCTCCATATTGGTGGGTGGAAAGTGCTCTGCAGGCTTCATGCACAGCGTCTCATGCTGATGTTTGGGTCCTGGGGATGCTCACACCACCCCATGGCAGCTGGGGGGCTCGGGTGCTCAGGGCTGGCTGGCACAAGACAATGGCTAGTTCAGCCAACAGGTGGAATTTCTCACTGCCAGATAAATGCTGGAATCTGTTGTAGATCTCTAATTTGGAAATAATAATTAAAAAAAAAGAAAATAAAGAAAGGAAAGGAAAGCAGTCTAATTAGCTTAAATGCTTCCTGAATTGCTTTTTCTTTTGGCCCACAACAATAACAAAACATTTGAGAGTTTCTGTGCAAGCCACCAAAATGATATTTCCAGGTGAGTAGCAGGATGCATTGATATCTGTGCTTCTGCACACCACAACAATAAAATCTAGTGGTAATTACAGTGAGGCTGCAGAAGTTGTTTCTAGGACAAGGTAATTGTTTTGATGGCAGATGTTGAAGACCTCTGAAAGATATTGAGGTGCTGGAATGTGTCCAGTGACAATTAATGGAGCCAGGAAGGGTCTGGCACACAAGTGTTATGAGGTGTGGTGAGGGAGCTAAGGGGCTCCTACTGGAGAAGAGGAGGCTTGGGGGGACCTTCTGTCTCTCTGCAGCCTCCTGACAGGAGGGTGGGAGCCAAGTCTGAGTCAGGTTCTGCCTCCAGGAAATGAGAACAGGATCTCAAGATGTGCTGGGGAAGGCTTACACCAGATATGGGGAAAACATGTTCAGTGAAAGGGCTGTTCATCCCTGGCACAGGCTGCCCAGGACAGTAGTGGAGTTGCCATCCCTGGAAAGATTTATAAGCCATGTGGATGTGGCATGGTGCCCTCAGCACTGCTGGGGAATGGCTGGACGTGGTGATCCTAGAGAGCTTTTCTGATGTAAACTATTCTGTTATTCTGCCACTGATGATATGTGGCCTTTATTTGCTTAATAGGAATTAATTCTTAAATGATACCTGACCAGTGAGAGAGAGATTATGTATTTGCAGTGAATTGACTATGAGTTATCACACCAGTAGTTTTGGGAAGTGAGTAGAGGAAATCATAAAAGAGACAATTCTGGGTTTTTGTGCACCCTGGAGCAATGGAGAGCATGCCAGGAGGATACCTGCTGTCTGCTGTGTCCTCACACCTTCCTACCATTAGGAAGGTGTGAGCATTTTAATTTTTTTAATCTAGGAGAAATCTGGGAGAAATCTATGTGAAACTTAAGATGACTCAAGGAAGAAAAACAGCAAAGTGTAAAATGTTCGAAGTCATGTTTTAATAATGCTGCAGTGTATTTTTTGAGGAAAGTTCTTGCTTGCATTCTCTATTCTTTGAAAGAGCTCTTCCTGTAGTTCTGTCCCTGGAAAACACTGTTAGCCAAGAATAGAGATTTTATAAGCCTACAGGGTTTTTGTGTTTTGTTTTGGTTGGTTTTTTTTTTTGTTGTTGTTGTTTTTTGTTTTTGATTTGTTTTTGTTTTGTTCGTTTTGTTTTGGGTTTTTTTGCAATGAACCATTATTTCTTTAGGATTTCATGTTACATTAAAGAAAAAATGTGTGAATTTTGTGTTTTGTTTAATTTCTCCTAAAAATGTTGAACTGTAATAAAAAATACACAAAAAGAAAAATCAAGTAGAAAAAAAGAAAAATGTCACTGGCACTTCATCAAAATACAAGTTTCCTGGCTTTGAGCTGCTTGATAGAATTGGCACATTTACCAGCAGTGAGGAATATCACTTGTGGAAATCCCACAAGAATCAGCAGGGATGGGGACTGCCTGTGCTGCCACAGACTTGACACCTGGCTTGGGATTTTCACACAGATGTGGCTCAAAAGTAAATTCAGTAAAGAGAGTGAAAGGAGTGTTGGGATCCCTCTGGAATTTTCCTTCTTTTCTCTGTACATTCGTTACAACAATCTGAAATCCTTGAGCACAGCCCTGTGATGGCATTATACCTTTTTTGAACACTAACTTCTGATAAAGGCTCATGTATCAGCAATATCCCTCTAAAGAGGGATGTGTGGGTTATCCCCTCCCCAGCTGGCTTAATCTCTGGCACTTTTGGGTCCAGATCTTGTGGTCTCCCCAGATGTTAGCATCCTCCTGGGGGAGGGATGGTCCTTAACCACTGGGACTTAAAGACTGCAAGCGTATGTAGTGTGTGGAAGAATGTGGTGGGGAGGCAGCAGCTGCTGCTACAGCTGCACTAATTGCAAGGTCCATAAGAGGTGGGTGATGCCTGGGGCTGTGGATAAGGCTGTCAGCAAATCCGGTGTTCATTGCTAAACAGAGGCCTTGTTTTTGCTCCTTCTGTCCTTGTTAATATAGTTATATGGCACATGGACACAAGCTATTCCCAGGCCTTGGTGTAGCCTTGAACAGGTCTGGTAGCTGTTCACACTGTAGGAAAATTGTGTCCTCTGTTGCCTGAGCTGTGTATGCTAGCCAGTAGAAGCAGCTGCATCTGGCCCCTGAGTTCTCTGCAGGGCATTGTCCATCTCTCCCTGTGGGGCTGCACTAGGGATGGTCATGGCAGGAGTAAGGGAGCGCTGGCAGTAACAGAGACACACAGAACACACATCATGCCTGCCGCATGAACATGTGGTACAGGGTTGCACAGCACACTTCTGCTTTGTGTGTCTTCACCTGCAGCTGCTGAGGCCATACCAGCAGGTGCTCCATGAATCCCTATGTGCTGCCCCAGAGCATCCCAGTGGCTTTGTCCACTCTAGAGGGACCAGTGTTCATTCTGCAGTCAAATTTTTGACTCATCCATGAGTGCAACCTCCCTACTCAGGAGACAGATTTTATGCATCTCTTCTGGGGACTTCACTACCTTCAAGTCTTGATATTAATTTAGGTTTTCATGAGACATGATCTTAAGTTCTTAACATATGACTAGGATATCATTGGGTCCTACTGTGACATGCATAAAGCAGCTCTGTGGTGCCCTGTGTGACATTGCCTCCCTGCCCTGACCAGCATGTGGTAGACAGGAGTGCCTATCCCCTGTACCTGACCACTCGGAGAGATGCAAAGCCACTGCTCCTGTGCATCGTGTCACCCAAGGGCTTGTAGCCCACAGAGTTATTTCTGTGCTTTCCTCTGCAAGACGCTGCCTGCAGACCCTCAGCACAATTCTCCCCTTCTGTGCTGGCTGCTCTGAGCTCTTCTGGCTGCAGCTGGGCTCTGGTGCAGCAGGGGAGGTCCCTCCTGCTGGGTGGATACAGAATGAATTTGCAATCCTCATGGAGGAGAATGCACTGCCATGGCTGTGGGCATGGTGCTCCACCAGCACCAGCCGCTGTCATCTCCTACATTCCTCTGTCCCCACTAAGTGGCATAAAGAGCTTGTAGGCAGCAGGGATCAGCAGTGGCACCACAGGTCTGGGAGAGGAGGGGAGTGAGTGTGAAATTTGGCCATCCCTCTGGGACACTGTCCCAGCCCCTCCTCCCCGTGGACCCATAGGAATGGTAGGGGCACATCAGCTTTGCTCAGCATCACATACACCCTGCAGAGAACAGAGCAGCTCTGCCCCATCATCCAGAGTGCTGTCCTGAACGTACTCCTTTGACCTTTCTAATTATTCCTGCCCAATCTTTCTTCATGTTTTCTTTTAATTATTTTCCCCTTTCTTCTCTCCCCGTCTTTCTTCTCCCCTAAAACTCTGACACTCCTCTCTGGTGTATTGAGAATGTGAGTGAAATTGAAGGCTGGAACGTCTCAAGTCTTTATGATGATGAATTACTTTCACTGCCAAACCTTTTATTGTCTGTGATTTGGAAAGAAGGGAAGCTGATTTATTGTGGCCGACTCTCATGCCATTTACTACAGTTATAAATTCTGACACCATGATGGCCACTGTTGGCCGGGGACCCCCTCTGGCCACTCTTCTATCCTGTTTTGGTCCATGGTCACTGTCTTCAGCTGAGAAGCAGGCAGGTCAAAATGTGAGCTGGGAGTTCTCACTTGGAGGGTAATAGCTGAGGATCCAGCAAGCCCCAGGTGTCTCACCCAGACACAGGCAGGCTGCACGGCCCCAGCTCTGGGGGTGGGTGATGTCCCATGGTCCTGGGCATCCCTACAGCATCCCCCCATCCTGGTGCTGGCCCTCATGGATTGCTTCAGTCCTACTTGAATGTGCCAGAAGGGAAATACCACATGGGGCTTGGAGCAAGATGCCTTTCCACAATTCCTTCTGTTCTCTGGCCTGAACTCACTAGAGGATGCTTCCCATAAAGTAATCCACACATTTGTTATTTTTTAACTACATGGTGCATCAGCTGAGATACGTATCTCACTATTTATGAGATGCTGTCTACCCAATAGAAAGCTGGGAAAGAGATGGGACTTGGAAATACTAATTTGGTTCTGCTGCTTGATGGGCCAGATGAAAAATGCTATTTTGTCTCAAAGTGTTTTCAAATGAGATGTTTCAGGTTCCTTCAGCTAAACAGAGTAAAATATTTCAAACTTGACAACTGAGAATATTTTGTGGAAAATACTGAAACTGCCAGTGTGTCAACATTTCCATAGCTTCACTATTTCCATCACAGAATCTAGGCAAAGTGTCTGATTTCAGCTTTTTATCTTATTCCAGGATTGAAAAAAAACATTGCTTAAATAGCAGAAAAATAGCATATAGGTTGTTGACTTGGACTTTGTTGAACCCTAATTAAGATGTAAAAATTGAGGGGGGTACATATTTGTTCTGTGAGGAGTAGAAAAACACTCATGACATTAGCAACGATGCTTGGATTGGAAATGCCTCCATCTCAGATGAATTCCAGATGCAGATCATAAATATCGATCTTTGTGAGATGAAAAATTTCAGCATGAGTTTAATGGTTTAATGTCAGTGCAAAACAGACTGGTGGAAGCTGTTGGATTTTCTTTTCCTCTGTGCTTATGTAGCAAGCTGAATAGCCAGTTGTCAATGTACTCATGTCTTCCCATTTCTGGATGCACCAGCAGGCTGCTGGGTCCTGTTCACCCATGTCAGCATTGACAGGGCTCTCCTGCATGGGCAGGAGCCTGTCTGCACAGGAGCAGGTAGGACAGTGAAGCCCCGGCTTGCCTGGCATCCAGCTGAGCATTGGCACTCCTGGCACAGCAGCACTGCACTGAGCCTGGCTGGACACACCACGGTCCTGAGCAGGAAAGTGATCTGCCAGAGCATCATCAATGCTTGGGTGCTGGCAAGGGATGCAATGGCATGGCTTGGGACCAAAGGGATTCCCACTGAGGCAGGGTTGCATGCTGTCTGTGCTTCTCCTTCTGCTCTTGCTGCTCCCAAAAGCTCTCTGGGTGTCAGTGCTTTACAAGGTCCCTGGAAAGCCATGTCCTCCTCTCTTTCCTGGTTGCTTGGCTGGACCAACTTACCTGCTTTCCCACACATGGCTGGGAATCGTGAAGCTGGGGATCAACCCAGCCCACCAGGACATGGCAGGGACCCAGGGCTCTGCAGCCTGAAGGCTTGCCTGGATAGTACCCAGCCCAGGCCACCTTGTGTGGTTCTCAGACCTGGGTGCAGTGTCAGCCCAGCTGCCAGGCTGGGAGGAGGAGGTGGGCTGCCCTGCCCCTCCTGATATGACATATCATATCATATCATATCATATCATATCATATCATATCATATCATATCATGTCATCATACCATATCATCTCATCATATCATATGGTATCATATATCATATCATGCCATATCAATCATATAATCTAATTAGTCATACAGATGCTCTGAAGCAGCACCTGTGCCAGAAGGACCTTTGGATGCAGTTCATATCGCAGCAGTCACAGCACAGCACATCCCAGGTAGTGGCAGCCCCACTCATGGTGGGGTGGGGTATCAGGTCATCAGCATTCTCAGTGACCTTCATGAAGTGGCCATGGTGGCATCTGGTGCTTCAGAGGCTGTCTCCATTTTTCCTTGCACACTTTCCCAGTGCCTGGGAAGGTCCCAGAGGTGGCTGCAAGGTCTGGTATGAGTCCTCTGAGCTATCTATGGGCAGCAAGGTCTTTTAGCAGGTCTGCAGGATGAATCCTGAAGATCTGAGTCCTGCCAAAGGAGGCCCTCCCTTGAGAGCATTGTCTCTGTTCCCAGGGCAGCTACCAGCCTGAGCCAAGGCTGTGGACCCCAGTAATGTGCAGGACCACTCCTCAGGGCTGGCACATCCCTTTTCATAACTGTTAAATGTTTGTTAAATGGGCTGAACATGTGGGGTTGGCAAAAGTCTGGATTTCCATCTTGTGATGAGGCAGAGGTTGGAGACCAGCCACCTCTCCCTCTCCCCATATGTGCCATATTTGTGGTGCATGCCATTCATTTTTGGAAGCATCCATGCCACCACAGTGAAATGATAACAATGCTACTTTTCATACTACAGGTCCTACTGTTTGGTTTTTCCCTTGTACCTTCAAGGAGTTGTCTGGAGTCCTGTTACAGTGAGAGGAGTTCATAGTTCTTGACATACTGATGGAAGTTTCCTTCTAGTCTTCTTGATTGCAAAGAGAAGCTAGAAAACATCTTCTGGGCATTTGTAAAAATCCAAACAGTGGAAAAGAAGAAAAGGGAAAATGTTTTATTTAAATATCTCTTGGTAACTCAGTCCCCCTACTGATTTTCCTGGGGTGTTGAGCATCTAGCTGTGTATTTACATGAACAGGGATCCCCCAGACCACAAACTTTTCATGCTGCTGATCCTCTTGGTCATCCTGCATCTTTCCAGCAGCACAGTGATTACTGTGGAGACAGTCTCACCAAGCCTGCTGTGCTGCTCTTATTAGAAGTATTGCTGTGCTGCAGAAGGAAAACAACAATAAAGGGAATATGTTGCTTTTGCATGCGTTAAGAGCACTGATCAAACCACAAGAGATCCCATTTCAGACATAATGTGCATTGGAGGGCAAAATTAGATTGAGGAGTAAATGGAGCCTAAAATCTCCATAGCTTTATTCGTCAGAAAGCTGTTTCATTGCGTGGTTTAATTCTCCTATTTCTTTCATTCACTGCATGTAGCATGCTGGCTACAGTACATTTTAGAAATAAGGCAACAAAAAAAACCCCTTCTTTAATTTGGCAGTGGTTGTGAGGTGTGTAAGGCTGTTCAGACCAAAGATGTGAGGTGATGTGAAATGCAGAAGCATGTTACTCAACAGCAGAAAAACAGCCAAACTGGCACTTCCTACATTTTAGCAGGAAGAGGTATTTTGGTTTGGAATTGTTATTTTATATTTTGGCTTTTGAATTTGGTTTCTTTTGCATTTATTTAATTCTGAACTGTTTAAAGTTGGTTTTATTATTTCTATTTAAAAGTTGTATTTCATTGCTACTTGTGAATTACACTGCATGATGAATGGCACTCAACCAAAATATAACATTTTGTAGGCTAAGGCCTGCCATGATGGCAAGTCCATTCTTTTTATGTGGGATTTCTTTTCTCTCTTCTTCAAACATGTCAGTTTGACAGGAGAAGGCTAACTGGTCTCTCGGAGAAGTAGACAATTTTTAAGGGTTTTTTTGCCTTTGTAGGCAACACTTGATGTCATTTTCAAACTAATGCAAATTTCAAAGAAGAGCACTTGGTGTGCAGGGAATCCCTTCTGAAACACTGAAAACTGCAGATGAGTATAGCTGGCACCAGTGGAATGACCAGAGCAGAAGGACAAGCCCATGTGTGTCTTGGTCCTACACACACCTTTGTGTATCTGTGCTTCCAGTCCACATTCACTGCTCCATTTGTTTTCCAGAGCCTCTGGAAGCTCGCTTGGCTTCCCTCACACTGCTTCAGCAGTTCCCACATCCTAACTGCCTGCAATTTTGGCTCTTCCTGCCTTGCATTGTGAACCATGGAAATAGGAAGGGGAAGAGTGAAACTTTGACCAGACCTGAAACCCAGTTGAAGACCTCCATCAGTTTCAGTGTTATGTAAGCAGAGTCTCGACTTTGAGATCTTGACTAACAGAAGATCCCATCCTGTCAGGGCCAGAATGAGCTGCCTTCCCCTGCTCTTTAAACTTGATATCTGTGAAGGTGCTTCTCTGCCACACAGACCCCTGGAGCAGGAACCAGTGGGGGTTTATTCAAGCTTAGGCTGTTGGGTCCTTGTGCCTCTGCAGCCTTTTCTGTGGGTCCCTGCTGAGCTCATGAAGGTCCATCTTTTTGGCTGTGTCAGGGCCTTGCAGATCCAACAACTGTGAAAATATTAAAGATTTTTACTTTGTTCAGGTCTATTTCATATCAAAAAAAAAAAAAAAAACCCAAAAAAATAAACCCACAACAAATAGACAAACAAAATACCTCCTTAAAGAAATCCAGATCTGAAGAAAGTTTAACAACAGAAAGTACTAAAGGTACTTTTTTACTAAGGTAAAACCAGCCCAGAGCAGCGTGCACTTCTTGGCTGTATTTGTGACACCTTTTGTATCAGTCCTCACTATCTTAAATTTTACATAACAAAGTAATTTTAATCTTGAAATTAAGATTTAACTTCTTTTTAAAAAGGAAAATCAAATGTTCTAGCACCCTCAGAACTTTTTCAATACACGCCCATTAACTTCTTGGCATTAAAATGGCAAATGAACAGCTCTCTGCTTGCATAAACTCCAGGTTTATACAATTCAAGTTGTTCTCAGTGTTTAGACATGCAGTAGCTGTGCAGGGACATGGAACTGTGTGGGATTTGCAGGCTGTGCCAGGCAGACCCACCCTCCTCCAAAGAACCTTCTTGTGCAGGGCTCTGCTGCAGCTTCTGCAGGATGCCCCGTGCTGGTTGTGACCTGCTGCTCCTCTGTTGCTCTCCAGGCAGGTGTGGGAGGGGAAGGGCCTCACAAAAGGAATTTAATGCATCCAGACCACCACGAGTCTGCCCACAAGATCTCATCACCCTTGCTCTCACCTCCATCTGCCCTCCCTGCCTTTTGGTGTGCCCTTGATAGATGATAAAGTTGTGGTGGTGTGTATATGTAATGTGGTGGGATTGTTTCCATCATTCTGCCGTGCATCCCATGCATACCCACACTTCCCCACATCCCTGCACACGCAGAGCTCTGAGCACCTGAGACCCTTGCCCTGCCCCAGCTACTGGTGGGCCTGCTAGCCTCACCTGGGCTCAACAGAGAGAAACCTTGCAAGGCCTGAAGATGTCATTTATCATGGGCCAGGGAAAGGCTAAATTATGTGTGTGCATTTTAATGTGTGGCTAGTTGTTGGCCACACAGGAATTAGGGTGAGAGTGGGTTCTGGCAAAGATTTTGTCTGCCTGGGGTATTTTTCCCTATTTTCCACAGAGATGCCCTCTCCAATGCATTGTGAGTGTGTGCGTTGAATGAAGGAGTCAACCCGTGGAATTCTAACCTTGCATGTGTTACAGGAGGGATGACAGAACCAGGTGGTCTTTGAGGATCAAGGTGGATGATGGTGCATCTCAGATCTACAGAAAAATATTTCTCATCCTAGCAACTCTAAAAAGTATGTGACAAGCTGGAATATTGAGTTGTTTATAGGGTGCAAGAGCTCTGTTGCTGCACAGAAGAAGGAACAGGAGTTTTATGCAGCAGCACAAAAGAGTTTGTCCAGAGGAGATGGGATTGAGGGCAGAGCACTCTGTAGCTCCAGGACTCCTTCTTAGGAATCACAGAGAAAACATACTGGCGTATTCATCTGTACTTTCTCACTGCATTTTTGCTCTGACAGAAAGCAATTGGTCTTCGTTCCTTTCTCTTTTACCTGCCTTGGCTCTCTTTTAAGTGTGTTATTGGGTCAATGGAAAGAATAACAGAAACACCAGCTATGAAAGGCAGCTTTGGAGTCCTGTAAACATCTGCTGCTGCTTTGCAGATGAGGAGAAAAACAGACCCATATCTGCAGCCCCTGTTTCCGTGCAGTGTGCTTAATCTGAATTTTATGGCTGTGATAGCAGATTATGGTGCCACTGTCATGAGCCCTTGCAGCCCCAGTCACAGTGGACACTGCGCATTTCAATACCTCCTCCACTAATCTTTCCCCCACTGCTCCCATTCCCTGGCTGCTAATTTCACGCAGGCACTTAAACATGATGGATAATTGTGTTCTGCTTATCAATGTTTAATTTAAGGGCTGTTCCGTCTGACCTGAATGCCCTCTGCGAGAGCTGTGCCTCATTATTGATTTCATGGTCATACCTGTGACATTACCTGCTTTGTAGGAAGTAGACTTTGACATTCCTGTGAGGCTTTGGCAGCCAGAGCTAATTGTCAGAAGAATAATCGAGTCAGCAAAATCATTACAGGTGATCTGTATGTTACCACTGTTTTATCTGCCTCTAATTAGGTGCAGGAGAGGTAACTCATCACAGTAAGCACACCACACTGGTTTGATGTCCACAAATAGAGCAAGATGAGCACAGGAGGGGAGTTATTCATTAACAGCAGCGATTCAGTGTGTTGGAGTCCTGTGCTGGTGACATCTCCTTTCCCAGTGGAATGGCATGAAATGCTGTACTGCAGGCATCCATGGGATACAGAGTCTGAGCGACTTTTGGGCAGGACTGAATGTTGGGCCATGTGCTCAGTGGCCTTGGACCCGAGGCAGTAATGAGTGTGCTGCTGCTGTGGAGCAGTATTTGTGTGTGATAAAACCAGACAGCTCTTTTAGGATGTGCTTTTCTCTTGTTTGGGTACTGCAGTGCCCCGTGCTGCTGCCCTGTGGGTGACGCACACACATCCCCAGGTGGCAAAGGGATCAAGAGCCAATTGATGGAACTAATCAGGTCTTTTCCTGATGACAGCCTTGTGCATTTGACCAAGACATTTTCTTTGTGGTAACAGTTGAAACAAGCAGGTTAGCATGATCAAGTTCTTCACTGGGCAGAAGAAAAAGGGCATTTATAAGTGGGAACCAGGTTTTTCAGAATAAAAGTCAGTGTTGGTAACCAGTTTTACTGAAATAGGCTAGAAATTTGGACTTGCTGCCCAGAGATGAAGTGCTACCCAAAAAGTATCTCTGCCAGTTACTTTTCCTTTCTTGTCTTAAGCGATGATGTCCCTTCCTGTAAGGCACCACAGCTTCTTCATATCTGGGGTAGAAGGTGCC
Organism: Spizella passerina; assembly: GCA_013401375.1. Taxonomy (NCBI): domain Eukaryota; kingdom Metazoa; phylum Chordata; class Aves; order Passeriformes; family Passerellidae; genus Spizella; species Spizella passerina. Next base: position 50,288 of record WBNQ01062942.1, on the reverse strand, counting down.
TGCCAAAGCCTACCAAAGAGAGAGCAACATGTGCAGGCTCCTGGGGCCAGCAGCTCTCTGGGGTCCTAGCAGCAGAGCAGCACCAGTGCAGGCCCCTTCCTCTGCCAGTGATGTTTGAAGGCACCTGGGGAGGGAGGTGCCTTGTGACAGGACCGGGAACATGACCACAGCGAGGGTGCCATCCTCCTCCCATCACATTGAGGAGTCTTGGAGACCATGCAAGGTCATTTTGAAGAGAGCACAGTCTAAAGGCAAGTTAATCCATCTGGGAGGCCTTCTGGAAGTAGTTTATCAATTCTGCTGGAGCCTTGCTGCAGCTGCTTCGTGGCATCCCTGCACGAAGCCAGCATAAGGATTCCTTGCACACAGAGGCTGCCAGGCAAGGAGCTGTAGAACCCCAGACTGAATGGGATAGTGCTTGGAAGCACCTGCCCAGCTCATTGGACAACTCTGTGGGGTGATGTGGTAGCATGTCTTCATTGCCAGTTTGCCTAGTGCAAACCTGCATTTTTAAAAATAGTTTTCTGGAAAGACACAAAGAGTCAGATGAGGCAGCAGCCTCTGTGTGGATCTGGGAGGGAGGACTCTGATCTGTGCTGTGGACAGGTCTGTGGGGATCTGGTTTGGGCAGGGATGCCTGAGGTGGAGCCTAGGGCAGTGCTGGGCTCTGCCGAGTGGTACCTTGTGTGATTCAGACAGCGGTGTGTGCTACCTTGGGTGGCCATTTCACATGGTCTAATGTCTTGTAATGGTACCTGCAAAGAGCGTGGGAGGATTCACCGACACTGCTGGACTGACTTTCTTTTGGTGTTGGACCTCTGACTCTGAAGAGGTGGCATTACCCCATTAACCCAAAGTGCTGCCTCAGTCTTGACCATGCTCCTGAGCTGGTGGCAATCACACACCTGCTGTGAGCACAGGGCAGGGGCAAAGGCCTGGCTTCCCTCAGTGCAGACCATGGTGCATCGTGGAGGGGAAAATCACCAGCCCTGCTGGAGGTTGTGAGACAGTGGCAAAGGGGCTCTGTGAGCCCCCTTCCACCACCTGAACCCCGCACATCTTCTGATGTATCCTTTGCTGTAATTAATTACATGTCCAGTGGGCTCATTTCTTTCATACTGTTACTGACAATCTGTTAGATAAAGGGAAAAAAATGCATTGGTGCCCTGTGGTATTGAAAGTGAAGGGTTTTCACACTGTCAGGGTAATGAATTCTGCACGGGTTTGAAGCACCTGAGCTTGGGGGAGTCCTTGTGTCATGTGTCTGGGAGTGACAACCCCCAGTGGTTAATTACTGCCATGGATGAGAGCTGAGCTGATAGCAAAATGAGATAATTTCATTAGTAGTTAAATTTGAAGTTAATTGGATTCACGTTTACACAAAGTAGTGTACAAAGGCACACTTGGAAACACTCTTTGCCGCCTTTTGATTTTTTTCTAAGAAGGTAGATGGATTGAGGAATGCTTCTAAACTGCTGCCTTTATTTTCCCTGTGGTTTGGAGGGAGGAGAGCCCTTTGCTGCTGCAGGCTGCTCTCTGCCCCAGCGCTTTTGTCCTGCAGTGGGGACATTTGCTGATGCCCAAGCGCTGCTTGCTTCATCTGTGCAGGGGTTGCTGCTGAGCTCTCCTGTAGCTGATGGTAAAATTTCTTTTATGGAAGAAAATTACTTATTAACACTTTCTTTGCAAAATGATAATTTGCTTTCATTGTGGGTATTGTCAGCTCCTAGTGAATGGAGGGATGGACATTTGTTGACTATCTCCTATGTGCAGAGCCTTTGACATGTGCAGGCGTGTCCACAGCAGGGGTGTTTGCTCCACTCTCCACCATGACAACACTCGTGCTCCCCCTAAGACATTTTCTCTCTGGAATTCAGATGAGTGTTGGGTCAGCATTGCCTTGGAGATGTTCACCAGGACCTGAAGGAGCCTGGTGAAGCAGTGTGGAGGAGGTGATGCAGTAAAGGAGATGGTAGGGTCCAGGCTGAATGGGCACTAGAGCTGCTGTGTGCTCCTTCTGTCATGAAGGTGTGCCAGTTTCAGGTCAGCAGATACCGCTGAAGGTACCAATGCTCCTGGGGCTACCAGCCTCTCCATGGGGAGGCCACTGTAGGAAAGACTCAGAAAGGTATTTCAGTACTTGGAGCTTAAAATTGTTGGCAGAAGTTGTTGGAAAAAGATTGTTGGTTACCTTGGAAAATCCTGCTAGGCTCTGCTCTAGTTGAGCTTCTCTAGAGGCTGGACCGGCAGCTGAGCTGCTCTGTCCTGCACAATACCAGCACAGCAAGGCAAGGAGGCAGCTCTGCCCAAAGATACTTCTGCCCCATCTGTAACTCTGCACAGGACAAAACATTCAGGAAAAAATATGTCTTGAAGAGACCTGGGTTCCTATGTCTGTGTGGCCCACTGCTAAAATGCAGATATTCATTTCCTCTTGAGTGCTTTGCCTGTATGAGAAAGGCAGAACAGCCTGGAGCAGAGGCTGCTTCTTAATCTCTCTTTGTGTTAGGTGGATTAGTGTTTTTCTCTTAAATCAATTGCTTTAGTGCAGTTGAAACTTGCCAGCACAGGGAGAAAATCTCATAGAGAATGGGATGGCTCTAGTCTTTCTTTTTTGGTGAAAGCAAGTTGGATGGAATTGACAGGATGAGGTTGGATTGCAGCACTTGCAGCTATGCCCTTGGTCACCTTTGGCCAGCCCCCTCAGCCTCCCCTCAGGCTCCACCTGAGACCTGGCTCTGGGAACCCTACAAGGAAGGTTTGTTGACACATGACAGAACATTTCATTTGGAAATGGGATGTAGTGGAAACCAACCCTCTGGAATAGATCATGGGTGATATTTCTGTATTGACTGAGGAGCAGAGGTCCTACTTGTTATATTGTTGTTTGTGGTGTTTATACTGCTCACTACCCTTGACAGTGATCCTTGTCATTCTGGGTGTGGCAGTGGTTTGGAGAAAGTGAATTATTTGTAATATTTCGAAGTACCGAAGTAAATGTCGAGGTTTTTATGATAGCTATGGAAAGTGAGCAGTGGGGTGTAGTCGGTGTGGGGCAGTTTGGGAGGGGGAGCTTGCCCACAGGTCAAGGCATCTTTGGGAACAGACGTGTTGTGCCATTCTGTAGTGACACCATACAACCAAGGAAGGGAGGAGCCCAGTTTTCCCTCCTGGGTCTCTGGAGGGCTCCTAGATGGCAGTAGCCAGCCTGTGAAATGTTCAATCTGCACTAGAGACGGCTGTTAGCTGAGTCCCTGCTAGCTCTGGCAGTGAACTTGGCTTCTGAGACTGACTTTATGTAGACTGCAGATACTTTTGTATTCTCTAGACTGTAGAGGTGACATAAAGCATTTAATTTTGTGTGGGAGAGAAGGAAGCAGGGCAGTGATGAGGGGAGAACATTTTAATCTAAAATAACCATTTTCTGCCTGCATTGAATAATTAGAATTCATTATGTCCTTCCGTAAGGGACGGGACTTCTCCCTAGCACCGGAGAACAAATTAATCAATTGTTTTGAACCTTAAATTCTTTTAGGATGTGAATGCACCATAAATATTCTGTAGGAAGGGCCTGAGAGGAACAGCTTGCATCCTGATTTGCAGATACTGAGTGTGAAGGAAAGTGGGGCATGTGCTAAGAGATCACTGCAGCGATGCTAGAGTTTTGGCATGTACCCCTTCATCTGAGGGTAGGGGGAGGCAGTCTTTGTGGCCATGACCCAGAGATTGTGACCCACAATTTGCAATTACTTGTGTACCTGTCTCTTGTCGCATCAGATGAAGTCTTACTTCTTTAAAGATATGATAAAAGGAAGATTTTTAAGTTTTAGTTTTAGATCAAAATGAAATTAGGGCTCAAAATCTTTACAAAAAAAAAAAAAAAAAAACAACAAAAAAACAACCCAAAAACACTTTAAAAGGAATTGTTTTGGCTTTTGTAAAAATGTTCCGTTTCAATCTCTCCAAGCTCTGGAGACCTGTAAAAAGTTCACTGTCTTAAAAACAATTGCCTACAGAACACAATGTGAAAAAAGAGAACCTGTGCTTTTTTTTTCTGGTCAGTAGAGCTAAAATCAACAAAGTCACATAACTTTTGCTGATCCAAATGCTACCTTTTAAGGAAGGAACTTGATTTTTGCTAATGAGTTGTTTTGGGCCAACAGGATCTTGTGGCTGACTGGGGCCAGATGGTCCCTGTCCTGTAGAGGCTGGAAGAGTGGAATGGCCAGGTGCTTCATGCAGCCCAGAGTCCCTTTCTCTTAACTGAGGTGTACACTCAGCTTTTCAGAGATAACCTCTCATGCATAGCCACTGCCTCTGAGCTTTGTGAAGTCAGTCAGACCTTTGGGTCTGAGGGACACTTTATTTTTCCCTGCCTTGAAGGAGCCACTTGGCAGGCTGGCAGAGGTGGTGGCAGAGCCAGTGGCAGCTGGACTAAGGGGCAGGTCCATGAACTAAAGTGGTGCCCGAGTTGTGTGGGTGATGCTCACGCTGGGAGTGGATTGCAGAGCCCACGTCCAGCTGCTGACCAAGCCATGGTGCTGCAGGGTCCTGCGTGTGTCTTGAAGGCAACTTGTCCTTGGCTAAGTGTTCTACCCAAGGATGTCATGGGAGCCCAGAAGACCATGAGTGGGCTCAGGATTTCCTCTGGGGTGAGGAATGGATCCTGCCTGATGAGATCACAGGAGCAGCCCTTTCTTCTGGAGGGTCTCTTGTGACCACAGCTGAAGTGGTTTACCCAAAATCTCACTGCAGTAGCATGAAGGGATGGTGACAGTTCCAGCAGCTCCACACGGGAGCAGAGTCTAGGCATGACTGAGGAAACACTTCTATGGCTCTTTGTGAGCCATGATATCTGACCTCCTGTGTTTGCACTGCCAGCAGGCACATGTCCTCAAAGGTGATAGGAGATGTGTCTGGGAGAGGGTGAAGGAAGAGGGGGTAGCCCAGACCCCTGGTCCAGCGGCAGAGAGAGATGGAAGACATCCCACTTCCTGCCTTTGTGGGGTTATTTCCATGGAAGTACTGTGGGCACTTGACTAAAACCCACATTTCTGTGGTTAAGGAAAGAGCAGTTCCTCAGGCTCTGTCTGTAAATCTAAACTTTTCCTCTGGCACTGTGACAAACTATATTTTAAATGACCTTCATGTCTCAATGCCTTGTGTTTGTTCCTTTTTTTTTCTATAACAAGAGATAAAACAAATGTCCTGCATTGTATTTAGATCTCAAACAGTCTCAGCCTTTGCATGTGATTTTCTAGGGAATTTTCTGGCAAAATGTCATTAAGATCTGTGTTATTTCCCATTTCATTGCTTTTGACTTTACAAATCTAAGCTTTAGAGGAATTTGGGAGTAGGGGTGAGCAGCTGGAGTTCAGGCATGTGTGTTCCTCTCCCTGCAGAACTCTGCTCTTCACCTTCCAGTCTTGCACTTCATTGGAGCTTTGTGGCAGCTTATAGAGAAAACAAAGCTGTGCCTGCCCTCCCTGCCAGGCTGGAAATCCCGTGCTGGTCCTCGCAGAGCAGATGACAAATGCATGGCTGTGTTCTGGGTGTTTGGGGAGATGTAAAACCATGTCTGCTTGTCGCAATGCTCACGTGGTGATTTGTTGGTTTGATTCCTCAGGTCGCGAGCTGGCAAGTACAACCCTCCCAGGATACCCTCCACACGTCCCTCCTGCTGGACAGGGCAGCTACTCCGCTCCAGCACTGACAGGAATGGTGCCTGGTGAGTCTTCAGAGTAGGGGAGAAAGAAAGCGTAAAAGGAAAACAAATAGTATTTCAGGAGAGAAATGCTGTGTGCTGTAAATGTTGTGCGCTGAGGTAGAAGCCGCAGTGCCGAAGGGTAGGTGTGGAGTGATCCTGAGTGAAGTAGGTCCAGGCTCCCCAGCACAGGAGGCTGCATAACCTGCAGAGTGCCAAAGCAAAGTGTTGGCACTGGAATGCTGAAGGAGCTCCAGCCTCCTTTCTGTGGAGATTGCTCCATATTGGGCCGTGCCAGGCTCTGCTCACCTGACTCAGGCTTTGCTCTAACTTGCCAGGCTTCTCCCAGCACTGTCCCTCTGTGCTGCCCCAGCAGCGAGGCCATTGGCCCTGGGGCTGGACATGGCCTGACCTCAGACTTCCTCCACGCAAACCTGACTGATGGGGACACCAGGTTGTTCCCAGGACACTCTACTTCTGTAATTTCCTTCCCATTTTGGAACCTTGCAGTCAGAAATGCCAGCAGCTGCTACGGCTACTACTACATGAGCCAGCTGCTGGCTACTGCTTGCCTGTGTGGCAGCAGAAGTTGTGCAGGTGCCTGGGGTGGGCAGAGCAGGTTCTGCAGGTATGTCACATCACTGATGCCATCCTTTAGCACTGTTGGCTGCAGATCCACACTCAATTCAGAGTAGGACAGTGACTTCTGGGTACTGGCAGCAAGGAATGGTGGGGCAACAGCACTCCTGTCTTTTCTGGGCAGTTACCAATTCTTTGGGAGCACTTGCTAGGGTGGGTTGGCAGAGTGGCAGGATGTGGGGCTTAATGGTGCTCAGCCAGAGGAGGTGCAGTATAGGTTCAGTGATGTAGAGTCATCTGAGCCGATTTTCCCAGGTAATAGATTTTATTTTTAACTACATATAGGCTTGTGTGACCCATTATATTGAATAACTGCACTGTTCCTCTCACTGGTTCTTTTAATAACAACCTTCTGCTCCAGCTAGTGTGAAGGTCAGCTGCAATTCCTGTAGGTTCTCCGTCTCATTTAAGTGAGAATTTGCTAACTAGCATCCAAAATGCCTTCTCAATCCTTCTTTGACTCCTGTCCTTTGCAGGACCAGTTTTAGAGCCTTGCTAGGGTAAGCACCACAGTCCCTGAGGGGCTGACAGTAAGGCAGGTGACAGACACAGTCTGCTACCATTGGCACATCTCTGCTTGTTCCAAAAATGGCCAAATTCTCATGCCCAAGCACAGGCATGTGTTTGTTCTGCTGGCTCTCAGGAATTCATCTCACGACCTGCCTTTTTCTAGTTTTTGGAGCCTTTGCTAGAAATGTGCTTCCTTGATAAGATTTTTAATCATTAGCCATGAATTTCTGCTTGTAATTAAGCAATTGTGTGAGTTAAGTGGTTAGAGACATGGGAAAAATGTATACATGATAACACATAAGCAGTGTTTTGTTGAATGCTTGTTGCTACTGCCACTGCCCCTGCTGATGTGAGTAAACTCAGGCCTTACCATGCTGGGTGCACCGCAGCTGCTGGGGTCTGCAGCTTGCCTATGGGACATGGGAGACCTTCACACTCCCTTGCAATTGCAAGACGTGTGGATTCAGCTTCATGTTCTGTCCTTATCTTTTCTCCAGCCCCCATCACAGCTCATCCTAGCAGGAGCACTTTTGCCTCGTGCCAGACTCAGGTCCTTCCTTATCTCTCCCACAGGCAAGGAGGTACATAGGAGCCTATTTCTGCTGTCTCTCCATGACTTGTTCAAACACATGCTCAAAATTTCACATTTCCTCCTTTCTTTCCTGCAAAACAAGGGACTTGCATATCAGCAGTGAATTTCCATTTTTATGTGGCTTGTCTGCTATGGCAGAGAATAAACTATTCAAATGCTTTTCTCTGAAGGAACCAAACAAGCAAACACGTGGTTTGATTTCAGTCTGGAGCTTTAGGGACTGACAGCTGGCATTGTTTGAGGCTCCCATGAATGTGTTTCCTCTGCAGGCCACTGGCCCTGCAAGCTTCTCCTGCCTTTTGGTGGCTGTCACCCTGTAGAATTGACTGGAGGGGAGCTGTCTGAGCTGTGCTGAGGTGCCAGCACCCACAGTGCTGTGATGTCACAGGGTGCAAGTGAAATGCCACGGTGGGGACAAATGTGTACGTAGGTGGAAAACAGCAGGCTGGGTGATCAAGCTCAGAGGCAGTGCCTGATGGCACACTCCAGGTGGGTGCTGGTACCATGCACAGAACTGCAGGGTACCACTGGAGGTCTCTCTTGGTTCACAGCTTCATCCACAACTAAAAGAGAGCCCTCTTCAAGTGTTCAGAGGGTGCCAACCTGCGTGATGCTTTCAGGAGGCTCTAGAGCAGAGCAGTGATGTGGAGGCACATAGACAGGCTGGAGAGGAGCAGGAAACCCAGCAAGGACAAACAAAATGATCCTGCACCAGGAGAAGGAGCACTTTGCTACAAAACAGGCTGAAGACTGTTTAGTTCCTGGAGGGACTACAGGGATGAGGCAGACTGAGAGCTGAGCATCAGTCTGTTATCTGCACTGCTTGTGAGAATCGTTGGCATTGTCCTGTGCAGGAGCTGGAGAGAAGAAATTATCCCCCCTCACCTGGAACTTATGGACCCACAATGGAAATAGTTCTGATTTGAGCCCCCTTAACACAAATAAATAACTGGTAGAACTCAAAACAAGCAAGATGCAACTGGGTATGACAAAAGTCTCCACTTTTGCCCCAAGAAAGTCAAAACTTTTCCCCCAGGAGATGAGCCCAGTGGTGGAACGGGTTGCTGAGGGGCTGTGCAGTCTCCATGCTTGAGGATTTTCAAGGCCATGGTGGGTGAAGTCCTGAGTATTCTGCCCTGGTCTTATTGCTGATCCTGCACTGAGAATGGTATTGAGACTGCCTGAAGATCTTTCCACCCTGAAATGACTGGTCATTCCATGACTGAACTAAGGCACTGCTGGAAATGTGCTGCAGAAATTCATATGCTTCTGCCTGATACTGTGAGTAGGGATGGAGTCAGGAAGCTGTTCACAGATGGAGATCAGGCCCCTCTCTGTAAAGGAGTGGTGCCAGCAGTACACACAGAAGAGACACTTTTGCTCTAGTTACCCTTAAATGACTGAACCATGAATCGCACTTTGAGGCTGGAGGGAGCCCTATAGACATCTTTTCTATCATAGGGAAGATCCTAATGTCTACCCAGAGACTGGGAAAAATCATGTTGCACATTCCTCCTCCATCCAGTGACCATGGTTTCACTCTGCAGCAGTCCAGTGGAACTTTCTTCCAGCCCCTGGCTTGGCATCCTGTTTGCCTGTGCTCCATTCCCCGTGCCTGACTCACTTTTTCCTCTGGGAGAGTGTTAATGATGGGAGGAAGGTGGGTAGATCCAACATAAGATTGGAGACTATTGCTATTCCTGGACATGCTGGGAGCAGGCGTCAACATTGCCTCTATCATGTGGTATGTCATGGGAAGCCACAGGATCCCAGGAACAGCCACCAATCTCACCTGGGAAAGGGGACATAGTAGTGCCTGGAGCACCTTGCACAGAATGAACACTTTTCTTTAACCCTCATTTTCTGGTGGCTGATGCCTTGAACATGGAAGTTTATATCCCTTGTAAATGTTCATTTTGTCTAGTGCAGCTCTCTGTGTATTTTCATTATCCGTTTAAAGCTTTAATCCACTGTTGGTTTCCACAAGATCCACGCTCTCAGCATCATCTTGGGGCACAGGATCCCACAGGTTACTAAGATGCTGTATGCAGAAATTATCCCAAATAATTTGGTACTGTGGTTACTATTTGTTCACATTGTGACTGTGCCCTAAGGTGCTGTTGCTTTGGAAACACGGAGCAGTGTTTTCCCAACAGCTTTTCCTTTCTGGAGGAGATTCTCTGGGGAAGAGCAGGCTGGAGCAAACTGCATCTTCTCCACCCAGTCATGTACTTACAACATGAAGCCTTGTGCCAGCTGGCAGTGCTTGCTCTGTTACAGAGATATGGTCCTGGGGCTGTTTTCTTCTTTGCATGGAGATGGTGCTGTCTTCTGCTTGCAGTTTCTGCCTCCTCTGCTCCTTTTACTGCCTCAGACCTCACTTTGGGAGCTCAGCAGAAGCAAGCTGGGTGCACACTAGGAAATGCAATATTTCCAGGGGATTTACTCTGTGGCCAATGTGGGGGCCTCAGAGCCCTTTCCTGGGGTGAAGTGTTCGAATGAAGCACGGCTTCTGAAGCAGCTGTTGGCTGGTCACAGAGGCCACACAATTGCCATATCTCCCTCACCTCTGGAAGGCTGGGCTTTCTCTCCAGTGCTGTTAGTCCTCCTACATGGGCTCTGCTGCCCTGCTGATTGGAGCTGGCATGGTGACAGGGACCAGTGCTGCTTGCCTGGGGTCTTTTCTTGATCCTTTGTAGCTTCACAAACCACCAACTTGTTTCCAGCACCGGCTCAGGTCTCTCTTTCTTCACAGATGAATACTTGTGTCCGTGGGTCTGCTCCCAAGATGTATCTGAAAGTCAGTGTTCTTCCATGTGTGGGGTAGATGGTGGCCATCAGCAAGGGTACAGAGGGGAAACATGAGGAGTGGTGCAAGAGCTACAGTATGTGTGCCTGCTCCAAGCAGCCCATCCCAGAAGCTGTGCCCCATTTGAGTCCTGGCAGCACTGGGGCAGAGAGGCTTGCAGCAATTTCATTACTGTGACATGGGTTTGGACAAACCACACCTGTGTTCACCAGCGTGTGTGTGCCCTTGCCATCACGCTTATGATGCTGCAGCTGAGCTGGATGCTGGTAATATGCAAGTAGCCATGATAACTTGCTTAAATCCTTATTCCAGTTCTTGTCCCAGTTAGAAGTGCTGGGACAGCAACCCCTGTTTCCCCTCAGTTTCTGTCTCTTTCCCCCATTCCTTCTTCACAACTCCAGGGTGAAGCCCCTGCTCTGCCACCCCTTTTCCCCTCCCCAGGGCTGCTGTTCACCCCATCCCCTCCTCTCTTGGCAGGCTCTGCATACTGGGTGACAGGAAAGGGTAGACTCTCCAGAATAGTGATGCTGAGAATATAGTCATTAATGGGACTCTTGAAACCCAGATGTCCTTTCTGAACACCAGTAATTTGTTTTTAATGAAAAACCATGCAGTGACCCTGAACAAATGAATTTCCTTTATAAGAAGTCTATGTGCAATTACCCGACTAAAGGGACCTGAAAACACTGACATTCAAAACTGGGCTTTGAAAAGAAAGGCATAAAAAATAGCAATGCTGTCATTAGCAATCTTTTATCTAGGAGAAGATGCTTACTCTAACGCGCGAAGGGGAAGGAGATGATGTTGCAAACAAAACACGTGGCTTTCAAATGCATTTTTTAATTGTGGCTGGCAGGTATTGAGGCTGAGGAGAAGTAAGGCTGTGTTGACTTCTTCCTGTTTGGGCTATTCCTCATGCTGAGTCTGCAAGGGATAATATCCTTCCTCAGTCCACTGGCACCCAGCCTGCAGCAAGGGCTGCAGGGAGCCAGAATGCCAGCCTTGTGCCTGGAGGGTTAGGAGGCAGACAATTGGATGAGTGGGACTATCAGGATCCAGTCTGTAGAGACTGGTGGAATTTGGATCCACTGGCACACTGAAGACTTTATTCATAGGTTTTTTTTAGTTATTTTTAAACTATTTTTAGGGTTTTTTAAGCTATGTTTTTTTAGTTATTTTTGATCTGGCTCTACCTTTGCCAAAGTTTGGCAACACCATGTTGTAATCTCGTGACAATATTTAGGAAAGAAATGAGAAGCAGCTGAGAGATAAAATGGCTAAAACCAGGGCCAGAGAACCAAATTGCAGTATGTGGGATGTCAGAGGGCATCAGAGAGCCAGGTCCTCTTCTGTTGTGCAGCATAATGCTGGAAATGCTTGGTTACTCAAACTCAAACTCAAATTGTTCTGGCCAGCGAGAGTAAAAGAAGATTCTGGCCCCTTATGTTAGATGGACCTAAAGCAAATGAGGAATATACCTTAATTCTTTGCTGAAGCAGGAAGTTTGCAAGTTACCTCCTTAGAAGTGACGCCCAACTGTGCCATTGTTTCCACCTGCTCCATGCTGCTGTTGTGACTGGGATAAGTATGTGTGTTTGGGTTATAGCCACCTGTACTTTTTTGAGAGTTCATGCAGCTCAAACCCAAACCCAGATGTCCCCTGGTGCACCCCTAAGACAACTTCAGCCCCTGCAGATGCTCACAAAAATATCCAAGGCTTCAATGCCACACTCAGAAGGCATGCTACCAAGAGGCAAAAGTGCTGATATGGCTTTCTCTGGTTAAGCAACTTTCTGCATTTTTCCCCAAGTCTGAGGCTATTCCACAGAAGTGTCTCCCCACCCTTTTGTAATCTTGGGAGAGAAATCCCAGAGAAGTTTCATCACCTATGATGGAGTATGTGATGTGCCATCACAAATATCTTGGGGCAAATTGCATACCAGCTGACAAATTATTCCCTTAATTAATAATGAAACAGTCAGGTAAATGGTATATGTTTATATTCTGCTTGTATATATTTTGCATGAGGGTCTGCCAGAATCTGGGAAGTCTAGAGAAACGTTTTGGTTCTCATCTGTCAGGAATGTAATTACTGTGCTTGCACAGAATATAGATAAAATCTATATTGTTTTCAATATGATGTTGTCAAATATTATTTCATTGAATTAACTTAGAAATTATGCTGAAGAGGGCAGGAAATGCTGGAAAGCCTACAGCATTTGGATCTACTGATCCACTTTCCCCTTGCAGAGCAATCCCCACCTGGGGTCAGTTGGGCTCTCTGCTCTTACTCCAGCTGAGGATGTGGTCCCCAGTGTCCCACACATGGCAAAGGCAGACCACTCTGCTTTGCTGGCCCTCTCTGCTCTGCCTGTAATTTCTGCCTCCTCCTGTCGAGGTAAGACATTGTGCATATCTAAACATAAGTAAGCAAGGTGAAGTGTGTATAAACAAAGAGGTCTGTATTTAGGAGTGAGGAGGAGGAGAGAAAACATATTGTATTGCTCTACTCTTTGGAAATTTCTATGCATTTGTAATAACAAAATTACCATAATTTGCTCGTTAACGCGGCTAGATCAGTCAAGCATTGTTCCAAACATGCAGAGGCTGCCTCTCGCTCTAGGTCTGCCAGTGAGTTAAGCACGGTAGAAATTAGCATGCAAATAGCCCTAATTCGGCCGAGCTGTCAGATCCCACTCAGCTGCTTGTTCCCTTTGAAATCCCTGACAGGAGGGGCTCAGGCAAGCCCGTCCTCCGGTAGATGCAGCCAGAGGAGTACCGAGGGGGCACCTCCTGAGTGACAGTTTGGCTACCTTCAGTCAAATCCATCTATCTCGCCAGCCAGCAGCGGTGACACGGGGGGCTGTGGGTTGGGGTGCCTCTTCCAGCCAGACCTCCATGCCAAAACTGTCCCCTCCCCACCCCAGGATGGTGCCAGGGCTTGGGGCTCCAGGAGCTGAATGACGCTCCCTTGGGGCAGGGGAGTGCTCTGTTCAGATACCAGTGTTCAAGTTAAGCTGCTCTTTGGATCAGAGTGTTGAGGTTGGGGTTTTTTAGTATTGAGGGGTGGAAACCAGGGCTTGTGGTAATTTCTTCTGAAGCCTTAGCCAAGACTTCTGGGTTGTCTGTGGCTGCGAAGCTCATGGAGCATCGCTGCAGAGGGTGGTGCACTGGGCAGTGATGGGATGCTGCTGCACAATGTCTGCCCGTGGTCCCCTGAAGATGGGAGGAGAGAGAGGGGCATGCAGCTGGTGGCACAGGGCTCTGTCCTGTGTCCCCAGAAGGGAGCCATGGCACCATTCCCTCTCCAAGGTACCCACAGAGGGACCCCGCTGGCAGCTGGGAATGGTTCTCTGTTAATGATTATTCAGTGTTACAGGTCCTATGTGTTGCCTGCCTTTAAGAAAGATTGGTGGTTATTAAAGCAATAGTGAGAATTTGTGAAGTCTTTTGTTGCTGGTTTGTTTCTTTCCTTTTAAGGGGAGGTTATGTTACTAAACATTTTTCTGTCCTCTACAATACAGTAATTTTGAGACCCCTTGTGCTGGCAGCTACAATGAACTGCCCCAGAATATCTAGAGGTGGAAATTTAAAGATGATGTGTTAAAAGCTCAGTAATATGCTGTGTAGGACCTGGCACATGGGTCTGATTTTAAGAGTTTGCCTCATGCAGGATCAGTTTGCCCCTACCCAGGCAGCTCCCAGGTCCCCTATGGGCACTAAGGACACTCTCCCTGTATGTAGAGGGTGGAGGGGCACTGCAATGCTCCTTTGCAAAGGCAGGAACAGCTTTACAGAGAGTTTATTAATAGATCATTGTTCTGCTGGCTCTCAAAGGTGGCGCTGACAATGGCTGACCAGGTGATGCATCCCCAGTGTGCTGGCTGAGACAGCTTGGTGTCCAGCCAGGTGTGGCATGCCGAGGGTGAGGCACACTGCTGCATCCTCTGCATTTCATGGGTCCACTCCTCTTTGCTCTTGCTTATTCATTACAGACAGCTGTCCTTTGGTGAAAACACAATAAGGAAAAGATAACTGTAATCAGAAAGCCATGAGACCTACAGTAGTTCTGATTTTGGAAATCTGTAGTTTGGATTAGTGTAGCAGAGCTATGAGAGTGGTAAGACATTGCACAGGTTGCCCAGAGAAGCTGTGGGCTGTCACATCCCTGGAACTGTCCAAAGCCAGGTTGGAGCAATCTGTGATAGTGGAATGGTACAGTTCCTGAGGTAGTTCCATGGCAGGTGTTGGGACTACATGAACTTTAGGTTCCGTCCAACTCAAACCATTGTGTTATTCTGTGATTCTGTGATTCAAGCACCAGTGTTCTGAGCCTCACACAGGCATTGCTTATGAGCAAGGAAGGAGCAGCTAGAGCTGACCTGGACTTGCAGGACTGAACTCAACTGCCTTGCATGTAGTGTGGTTTCTCAGAGAAGAGAAATAGCCATGTGAGATCACACAACACAGATTATGATTTCATTCTGTTTTTCATGCTTGTGTCTCCTTTGTGTTGTGTCAGCACGCAGAGTTTAAAAAAACTGGAGACTACAAAAGTGTCATGGTTGAGAACAGCAAGTTGTCGGAGCTTTGAGCCCTGCAAAGTGCCCAGCATCTGTCAGGGTTGCCAGCTGTGGCTCAGGCATCAGATGACCTTACATGTGGGGTGTGTGAATCAGCCAGACTAGCTATCAAATCAATCAGGCAGTTCCCAGACAAATTGTGTTTGACAATGAGCAAATGCCGAGATCCCCAAAGTAAGCAGAGTGGAAAGCACTTCATGGCCCACTGTGTCCATGGCCAGGAATGTGACACGGCTGCTCTTTTTCTGCCATACCTCACAGCACGGCAGCAGTGATGGGAGAGTAAAGCCTATGTTCCCATCACATCCGAGCTCAATGGCCCAGCTGTCCAGTGCTTCCATGTGGTGAGGGTTGGGATGATGTGTTTTCTTTCCTCCTGAGTGTTAGACCCTGGCTAGCCCACCTCTTGCTGAGATTCTTGTCTCAGAGGGGGCTTCTCATACATCATCCCCAGCCTGGGTTTCTCTATGCACTGAGCAATGTGCCTAGCTCAGGGTGACAGGGGTTCAATAGCTGCC
Organism: Spizella passerina; assembly: GCA_013401375.1. Taxonomy (NCBI): domain Eukaryota; kingdom Metazoa; phylum Chordata; class Aves; order Passeriformes; family Passerellidae; genus Spizella; species Spizella passerina. Next base: position 34,933 of record WBNQ01062942.1, on the reverse strand, counting down.
CAGCTTCAAGGTGTCAAGAAGTTGTCCTGTAATGAGATGGAAGCCTCCTGCTTCCAGCATTTTTTGTGGCCAAGGGAGTGCTGCAGACTAGATCCTGAACCCAAGCATCCCCAGCTCCCTGGACATTCCCCTCTGCCATGGGAGGATGACCCCTGTAGAGGCTTTGAGGGGACTTAGCAGCCATTCTCTTGCAGGCTGTTGTTTATGAATTCAGTATTTTTGCTACTTGCTGGACTTATTTGCTGAGATGGTAGGTTTGACTTCTTTATGATTGTTGCTGGAGAGGGTTTGTTTGCAGTTAGGACTGTCTGAACATAGAACATCTGCCGTGTGGTAAACTGCAGTTCTCTGAACTTATGCCTATGGCACAAATTGAAATGCTATGATAATAAAGTATTCTCTTTCCAGGATTTTCTGGATTCCTTGAGACTTTATCAAAACAAGTGAAAATGCTTGGACATTACAATAGATTGCAGTGTAGTGCAATTCAATGTAATGTGATCAGTGCAAAAGAAATAAAATGGGGTAACAGAAAGAAAGAAAATCAAGTGAGAACTTTTAATCAAAATTACATACTCTAGTAAAAATGAAGGAAGGTCCTTCAAAAACTGCCCCTTTTCCACAGCAGAAATTTCCTCTGAAAACACAGATTAAAGCAGAGGCTGTTAATCTGTAGGAAGCAATGTTTGTCTTGGAAACCTATTGTGTGGTCAGCAGTGTGAGGCAGGTGTGAACCCCTGGACAGGGGATGCAGGAGCTGAGAGTTTGAGGAGGTGTCTCCTACTCATGAGAGGCATGTTCTGGGCCAGGAGAAGAGAGACAGTCTGCATGAGGAAGTGAGAAGTCTCCAGAAAGAAGTATGTGTTCATTTGTTTCTGTCAGCAAATATGGCACTGGGGCACTTCAGACAGTCATCTGTCTCTCACGACCTCAGTAGGTTTGGGATAAGGCTCTGCAGTGACTGTAGAGTAAGCTGGGAAGTTTAAATATCACTTCCTCAATTACTACATAGAAAGACTAAAAGCTGCACTCTTGTACTGACTGGATGTCCCTTCAGCAGCAGCTGCATTGAATCCTGTCAGTCTTGGGTGCTTTGCCCCACCAACAGTTTGTCACAGTAACTGCTGGTTGAACGTGGGATGTCTTACTCATGTGGAGAGGTGTGCACACACTCCATGGTGGGACAAACAATGCCCAGGTAGGAGAAGGCCTGCTTGCTTTGTCTCTTAAAGGTGTGAGCACAGGGTGTTGGTGTGGCCCCATCTTTTTCTCTTACCAGCCTTCTTCAGTGTGAAGGAGCCATCTCAGCTCAGGCTAGCTTGTCTTTGATTCTTGCCCATTTACTAAAGTCAGGAAAAATAATGCCAGAAAAAAAAAAGGCGGCAATGAGGAGCCTGGTCCTGGTAAGGTAAGCACTGGGCTCTTGGGAGCCATGTGTCCCCTGGGGCATGTACCATGACAAATCATGATGCCCTCAAGAATTAACTTGCTATGTGTGGAAGGAGACTTCCTTCTCCTCCTGTGTATTGTCTTCCTTGGTACCATTTTTGGCTGATTCAGCTGGATTCAAGTCAGGCTAAGCAGCTCCAGACATTATTTGGAAGTGGTGTAGGCTACAAAGCATTTGCCAGTAAAATGTCCCATCCGTTGTGCCAGAGGACCAAGCTGCCACATTCCCAGACATCTGAGATTGACGGACAAGGTTTTATTCTCTGCCTTTAATGGATGACTGTAATGTGGATGTGGTGTAGAAGCAAAGCAGTGCAATGGAAATTAAGTGAGAAATTATCTGTCTTCTGACACTTAGGCATTCATTTGCATTGTCTCTGGTGTCAGAAAGAAGACCCTGATATCATCTCTTCTGGGGATGTGTGTCCGTATTTCAAGCTTCCCACAATCACAAAGTGGGGAAAGCAGACCCTGCCAGTGTGCTAAAGCCCCAGACCAGGCATAGATGAAGCCTGCAGTCCAGCTGAAAACCTGATCTTGCAGAATAGCTGAGATGCTGAGATTTGTGTGTCTCAGCTTGCAGAGCTTATCCACACAGGAGGTGAGCACAGGAGACTTTTCCATCTCTCAATGATGCTGCCAGCTTGGCAGAAAGGACAGGACCTGGCCCTCTCCTGGAGCAGCTGTACCAGTCCCAGGTGAGCCATGGCCAGTCTGTGATGGGGTCTGGGAGTCACTGAGGACTGGGGCACTAGAGGAATGCCTGAGACAGGGCTGATGTGGGAGGATGCTCCCTCAGTCATGCAGATGGTTTCCTGCTCATGTTCCCACACCTGCATTGGAATATAATTGAAGACAGCCTCTGTGTCAGCAGCAATGTGCATGTATCAAGCTGCCAAAATGTTTAATTTCCAGGCTTTACAATATTTGTAGTCTATGTTACCATGGCATATGACATTATATCTTCTGCTATGAGGTAAATGATTGTGTAATTCCTAGAGGTGGCTGCACATTGCAGTGTCATTATGAAGGCTGAAGTTATAGAAAAGGCTCAAGTCAGGATGAAGCATGGAGTGGAATGTTTTCACCTGATCCAGCTGCAGTATTTCTGCTGCCTAGCTCAAATATTTTAATCTCACAATATACTTCTTGAGACCTTTTACACCAATTTGGGATGAAACCATGTTGCAGAACTTACTTTCTCTGAGTCAGTTGTTTACCTTTCATCCCACCTGCATTACCAAGCTGATAAGTCTGGAGCAAAGAAGGTAAAATGGTGCCTGCCCTGGTGTGCCACAGGGCTGCTTCTGCTCAGGTTGGGAGTGCACAGACACAAAGGCACGGAGTGATGTTCTGTGTGGATGCATCCCCTGTGCTGCCCTTCTGCTCCATGACCCTTGTCCACTCTGTGCCACTTGTCCACTCTGTGCTTCACATCTGCCACATGTCCCTTGTCTGCTCTGTGACCCTCATCTAGCCTGCCCCTTTGTGTACTCAATGCCCTGCATTCTCTCTGTGCTGTTCACCCACCTTTTGCCACTCACCTGTACTCTGTACAGGGTGCAAGGGGGCTTTGAGAGGATTGCAGCAGCCCCACCAGCCAGGTTTAAGGAGAGACAGTCTGGTATGGGCAGCTGCAGCAACCAGACAGAACAGCAGTGTGTCCTCAGTCCCATTTCTGGCAGCACTGGTGCTAAGGCTCTGCACATGGCCAAGTGTGGCTTGCTGATCTTGATATCACTGTTATCACTGATATCACAGTGCAGCTTCCTGATGCTAGGTCCACCTGGGATCCCAAGAGTCTGCAGGCTAGTGGCTGGTGGAGAGGGGAGATGACTGTGCCGGGGCAGCTGAGAGGCAAGGGGCAAATCCCTCGTTGCAATTAATTGCAATGCCATCTTATATTCAGATGAGTTGGGCAATTGTCCTCCTGTATAGGGAAATGAATCTCTCCTAATGCAGTTCCAATATGGTTGCTCTGTGGCACCACCTACCTTTGTTGTATTAAAGTTAAATACCTTTGTGTACAAAAGTTTAAAGTGCATAGCCAAAACCTATGTGCTTGCAGTAATTGCGGATGTAAATCTTTTTGTCATCCTGCAAAGACTAGGTGAGGTATTTCATAAATATGTCAGAAGCAGCATTAAAATTTTATGGCAGGCAGCACGGGTCGAGAATACTACAGTGACTTCTCAGCAAGGTACGTCCACCTTAACCCACAACTCATTAGTCATTGATGGGATTTCTGTGCCTCACAGCTTCTTGGAAATGCAGTAGTGTTACAAAAATCTGCATGTTACTGTTTTCTTACAATATGACAGCCCACTCAGAACTGTTAAAGTACTACATCTTTGACCAGTGTTGGCTAATGTAAGGATAAAATAAGGGAGAAAGACTGGCCAAACTGTGTAATCACATAATTATATTCAAATGCATTAGAAGTTAATTGGCAGTCTTGATGGGACTTGGAACTTTAGAGAGATGCTCTCTGAATGTAAGAGAATGTTTATTCTTAACTGTAATGAACTTCTCCTTGCCTGATGTGCAGTAGCAATTAGCCAAATAGGGGCTAATTTCATTTTGAAATCACATGGGTGAAAATTTAGGAGATTGCTGCACCTCAGCCACTCTCTGAAGGGTTAATAATCAATGACTTCAAGATGGGACAGAAATGGGCTGGATGTGCTTTTGGTGAGTGTGAGTGTATGAGGGGTCAGAGATGATTATAAGTGATCTATTGATCCACTTACAGCAGATTTGCCAGTGGATTTACAAGCCTGCATGTGTAAGGAGCATGCACATATCTGTGTGTCCATGTTGGCAAGTCTTGTTAGTGTGTGTGTCTGTCTGTCTGTCCTTATATGTGGGGTGTGTTTCTGTGTGTGCACCCTTGCTGCTGCAGCCCCTGACATCCCAGGAAGAGAATTCCTGTTCCCCTTGCCAATGGCACTGCATGCAATGCCCCACCTACTATGGGAGCAGACCCTGGCTTTTGCCCCCAGCATTTCTCCAGGGGACATCCAGCTGGATTGCTGTGATGGTGTCTGTAGGTAAATGAACATGAAGTGTATAGTTTTGTGTATTTATTTATGTAAATGTATATATTGTAGCTTCTTGGGGAAAAAGAAAAGTGTGTTATTCCTCGTGTTTTTAGGAGAGAAAATAGTTCTTACAAACAAAAGTATTCCTCTGTTTGTTCAGATTTGTTTAAGGAGGATGTTGCAGATGCTCAGCAGCCAAAGTAGAGTCTGGCTTGTACCACTGGCCCCTGTAATTAACAATTATTGCCACATTTTCTGGCAGTTATTCCTACAGGCAGAATGCTGTCTAATTATTAATACAGATTAGTGGCACTGCCTAGGATCCTGTGAATGCCAGTGTCTCAGGGTTGGCCTGATGCTTGCAGCACATCACAGCTCCAGACACTATCTTGGCTAAAGGTGGATGAAATACTTGATGTAGTTTTGTCATATTATGTTGAAAGAACATGGGCAAAAGGCTTACTGCTCTAAGGACTCACTGTTTGTCAGGGTTTTTTTTCATTTAAGATCAATAAGTGAAGGTTTTGTCCTGTCTAAGAAAAGTTTTTCTTGAAAAACATCTGTGAGGGCTGTTCGTCTGCTGAAATCTATTCTTTTCAATTCCATCATTGGAATAAAAAAGGCTGATGGTGGGATATTAATTGTATAGAAAGCATTTCCACTTCTCCATTATAATGCTTTTTTCACTTCTTTCCTGTGAGAATAAATAGATTGCTCGAAACAATGCCGGGTAAGTGCAGGTTCAATCTGAGCAGCTTCCCGGTTTGATGCAGAGGACCTCAGGCGTGTTGAAAAGCAGCTCCCTTTCTTTGAATCTGCTCACTGAAGAGGTTTTCCAAAATGACATTTTTCAGCCCCCTTTGGAGACTTTTTATAAAATTTCTTTTTATGAAAGGTTCTTCCCACCATGACCCATGCTAGCCCAAGTACCATGTGAGCTCCGGGGACTTCCATCCTGCATCACTCTGCTCAGAGTGAAGATATGTCTCTTTGGGGTGGTGTTTGCATTGCTTGCAGGAATGGGCACAAGAGTGGCATCTGAAAGGGCTGCCAGATCCTTCTGGGGGATCCGGCTGCAGCATCCATTGACATGTGTTGGATGTGTCATTCATTCTGGCATAGTTTCTGGTAACACAATCTTGAGAACATTCTCCAAGCCTACCCTTCAGAGATTCATCTATGAATCCCACCAGCTTGTCCTGGGTGTTAGTTGGTTATGACCCTGAGTATCTTCATCGAAACAAATTGGAAGGATCATGGAAGGCTTTTGCTAGATACAGGGTATTTTTCTGCTCAGCTTCTTCCTGGAGGCGGGGGACGAGGCTATTTTGGAAATACCTGCTTTGTTACAGCGGGAGTGTAGTTTGGTATTTTGCCCCATTTTTTGGCACTTCTGCAGCATGTATACTGTTCGGTCTAGAGCAGGCAAGTTGGCAGCTTGGTCTGCAGAGCTGAAAGCAGGGTGATCCATTTCCTTCCTCCAGTGGGACTTCTGCCCAAAGAGCAGGTGAGGGACCAGAACACCTGGCAGATGACTGGTGGCTGGCCTGTGGCAGGCCCTGGGTTGCTACTCCCCCAGGTTAAATGCAGCTGATATTCTTGGATTAGAGCAATGTATATCGCTGATCCTGCTGTTTCCTAATGAAAGTTGAAGTTAGAAGAAAGTCCAAGATTCAATCAAAACAAAAAACAACAATAAAAATTACTGTGGTCTTTTCTTCAAAGGTACAGTTCTTTCTTCCTTTCAAAGGTATGGTTAGTTGGTTAGTTTACCACTAAGACTTTTGGCTAAGTTTTCTTTTTTTTTTTTTTTTTTTAGCCTCACTGACCTCAATTTGAAATTTAGTATTTCTCTGAATTTAAAAGGAAAATATTTGTTTGGAAAACAACTGATTAAAAAAAAAAAAACCAAACCCAAATCCATAACTCTCACTGAAGTATTTTGTCCTGTGAGCTTCAGAGGCAGCAGCTTCCCACACAGGACTGCAAACCTCATTCTCTCTCACCCTAAACCACTGCAATGGCTTGATGTAGAGAGGAAAGTTTATTTTACTGAGGGAAAACCATGCTTTTGTTCTCTGCTGAAAGCCCAGACCCTTTTCCTGGTCTGTACAGTTGTTTGTCCCTGTGACTTTAATGTGGGATGTTGCCTGAGCTGCTGGATCAGGAAACTCTGGCCCAGGTTGGCCGAGGGTGACAAGAAGCTTCTGCTTTGATTTATATCCTCCAGCTCAGGCAGTGACTGGCCCTGTGGCCAGCAGAACTTTGATGTAACAGATTTCCAGGTTGTATTTGGATAGCTGCTGCCTCACAGAGTCAGCCAGGGAAGAGTGGGTGTGAACACATGGCTCAGTGCAGTGCTTATGTCTGCTCCCCATGCATCCAAGCATGTCTTTGCTTACCAGGGTAATGATGGTTATTGGAATTCACTGAAGAAATTTATGATCCATGTGATTACTTCCTCAAAATAAAACTATAGAAAACAAATAGAAGTCATGAGAATGTTAATTTTGAAAAGTAACAGTAAAATCCCTCAGCAGAAGGGAAAGGTAGAGGTACCAGGACTATAGACATACAGGGAGATGGGTTTGTCTGCAGAAAACCAGCCTAGGGACAAATACAGCAGACAGTTTTTAAACTTATCCCAAACCCAGAGAAGGAATGTTGAAGATATTGCTGCTCTGGCCTAACTCCGCATTTTGTCCCTGACCTTCTGTTCTTCTCTCTTAAGCAGTTGTGTTTATTGACCACCATTTCTCCTGGTGTCTGTTCATTTCTTGCCAGATGGAAGGGCTGGGTAACACATCGTCCTAAATGCAGAGCTTGATTAACAAAAAGGCCCAGCAGTGGACACTAGTGGAGAACCCAGAGGCTGCAACAGCTCTGTCTGGAGGGGTGGCATGGCTGCCTGGCCATGGTCACTGTCCCTGCTGGGCGGCAGCTGGGAGCCATCACATGGCTGTGCCAGGGAGGAGAGGCCATTGCACACCTTCATGTTACATCACCTGCAGTTGCATAACCCCATTACTAGTAACTGTTACATGGATAACAAACTTCTACCCCCAAGTTCCTGATGGCTTCTCCATGTCCCAAACGCTGGCGCAAAAACCTGGTGTCTGAGAAAACTCAGCAAAAAGTGTCCAAACCTGTGTCTGTCTGCACGTAGCTGGTTCTGTCTTGGTTCAAGGACAGGCGCCTGCCAAGTAAGGTGGGAACCTCCCTTGGAAGGTCCCTCCTACCCTTCAAGTTATTATGACTTTGAAATGATGGAGCTGTCAAGCAAAGTAAGGGAAAAGGAATAACAGATCTTAAGACCCTGCCCCAGTCCCAGTCCCAATCCCATTCCCATTCCCATTCCCAGTCCCAGTCCCAGTCCCAGTCCCAGTCCCAGTCCCAGTCCCAGCCCCAGCCCCATTCCCATTCCCATTCCCAGTCCCATTCCCAGTCCCAGTCCCAGTCCCATTCCCATTCCCATTCCCATTCCCAGTTCCATTCGCAGTCCCATTCCCGGTCCCGGCCTCTCTCGGCGCTTTCCCCTCCGCTGCAGTTCCGGGCACGGCCAGCAGGGGCGCCGGTGGCTCCCGGCCGGCAGGGGGTGCCGTGATTCCCCCGCGCCTGCAGGGGGCGCTGTGGCGGCGGCTCGGCCGCCTCTCCCTCCTGGGGTAATGGCGGGTGAGCCAGAGGACAAGGGCTTCCAGAAACGGAGCTTCCCGAAAAGGGGCTTCCAGAAAAGGGGCTTCCTTGTCAAATGCATGGGGAGCAGCCGGTCTTAGTGCCTCACTGGCTGGTGAAATGCACTGTAGCAGGAACCTCAGGCTGGAACAGCAGGGGCGAGCATATCTGGGGTGGCAAAACAGAGTGTAGCAAGAACTCGGAAGCCGTGCCAGGAGCTGTGGGCGTCTCGGCAGACACAGGCTGTTGGGTAAAGTGTAGCACAAAGCCCAAAGCAGTGGCAGAAAACAGCGGGACAGGGCAGTGGCAGCCAGGCTCCTTCTGGAGGGGGGACGGGTTGGAGTCCCAGACTTTCCCCTGAGGCACCTGAGCAGATTGGAAGGGTCCTTTCCAGTGTTGGAAAAGTCCCAGTTCAGTGGCTGCTTCTACAAGCAAAGGCTTACCAAAGGAGAAAGAAGGAGAAGCAGTGAAGAACAGAACCCTGCAGTGGTGGCAAATTCTCCACACAGCAGCAGCCTGGCACCAAGACCATGACCGTCCCTCCTCTGATCCTGAGAGTGAGCGAGAAAGCTGAGGCCGGGCCCAGTTCCTCACCCCCAGCCAAAATCTTGCAATATCTGTGCAAATCTTGCAATATCTGGGAGAAAGCCCCCCAGCTTAGAGGTGGTAGCAAACTCTACCCTTCCCCCTCCTCCTCCTCCAAGCCGCATCTTTTGTCTCTTAAGTATTGTAGTTACCATCTCAGAGGAAACAAATGGGAGAAAATTTCCTCAAAGAAGGAAAAAAAAAAGGAAAAGTCCTAAACTCCAACATTCCTGTTGCACTGTTCTGGCTCTGGAGCTTCTGATTCATGAGGTCTTTTAAGACTTAGGTGTTATACTTAGAAATGGCCTATGAAGCTTCTTTGCAGACCATTTGCTCAAATTCTGCATTTCAATCCAAAAGTACCATCAGCTGGACAAAAATGTTTGACTAATCTGCTGTTTTCTGCTGGTGCTGTCATGCAGTCCCAGGACTCATGACTGCTGTGCTTCATAAGGCTGCAGCCAGATACTCTACGTGTTGAATGATGTAGTGTAATGACAGTGGTCAGGTTTTTTCCATCCTGGGAAGTTTCCACACCTTGGCTGAACATGGCCTCTGTCAGAGCTGGTCATGCTTTGACATCCTTCTGCCTTTCTGCAGGGCAGGAAGTTTTTCCTTACCCTCCTGGCCCATTCCCACTACTGGTACATGGATGTGCCTGCAGCAGCAGTTCTCTAAAGCCACAGGAGTATGAAAAACTTGGTGATATTTTTTCATTTTTCTCTTGGTTCTTGAAATTTTTATACTCATGCTTTTCAGCTTCTCTGCAAAACAGAAAGAAAACTTTCAGGAAGCTTACCCTAAAGTCAAGAAGACTGGTAAACATGAGTCGATGGTCCCCAGAGAAAGAATGCAGCAGAGTGGACAGTACTGTTTTGCAGCAGCAGAATACCCATCCACCACCATCCGACTGTCTGTCTCTGTCCCACTGTCTCAGGGTGGAATGCATCTCCCAGGGCTTGCCACTGGTTTGTAGCAGCAGTGTTATTGGGAATCAGTCTTTGTTCTTTCCCCTCCTTACCTCCACTTCTGGGGACATGATGGAACGGTCTGACCCCTTTAGGGCTAAAGGTGTATGTGGAGTTTAGAGACAGGCTTGTGGCAAAGAGGTGAGCTAACTCTCACAGGAATCCTTTGTTTTGTGTCTTTGTGTTTCATGGAGGTGAGAACTACAGAGGAGAAAGCTTACTTCATATTACATGAAGGAGGGATGTGTGTGATTCCCACCCTTCCTCATGTTGTGACAGTCAGTGTGCGCAACACTGCGCGTGTGTGCATCCTTGGATGGCTGATCCGTGGTGTTTGTTTTTGAATGGGGCGAGGGCTGTCTGCTAAGAAGTGCTGTCAAGAAGTGCAGTTGATGGACGTTGGAATATCTGGTGAAATTTGTGAAGCAGTCATGCAATGTTCATTCATCTACCTTAGTTTCACTTAGGGCTGTACCATTTGTCTGCCCAAGTCTTGTGGTGGTAATAACAGGGCTTGAAATTTTCTCCCCCACTTCTCTTTTTCCCCTCCCTTCTTCCATGTTTCTATGTTTCTTTCCTCTCATTTTCCTTCTTTCCCTCCTTCTCTCTCTCTCTCCCTCTCTCTCTCTTTTTCTTTTCCCCCTCCCCCCGCTCCAGCAAGGCTGATGGATATGCAGAGTATGTTAAGAAGCGAGCAATACTGTCACTGAGCTGATGGTGCTCAGTGACTCCTCGGGCTTCTGGCTGGTCTGTACTGCAGGAGCTTGACACCCTGACCACTGAGGCATAAAAAACAGAGAATTGGAAGCCTCAGCCTGACAGGCACTGGAGCATCCCCCAGAGAGGGTCCACGATGTGTGTCTGTGTGTGAGTGTGGGGAGGAGGGCAGTGGGGATGGTGGGGGAGGAGGGCAAGACAGGAGAGGATGAAACAATGAAATGTCAGCCCATTCCCACCCACAGCCCTGCTGCAGCAGTGATAAACGCTTGGAAAGTGCTGCTGCCCACTCCATGGCATGCACAGCATCAGCATGGAATGGATCGTGTCTGTGCAGCTCCAGGAGAGTAGGACAGGGGAGGGAGAGAGGGATGGAGGAAGGGAGGAAAGGATCAAGGGAGAGTGCTGGGAGAGCTGAAAATGAGGCGTCATGTTGTCCAAGGGGAGAATGCTTCCCCTTGGGATGAAGCTCTTGCAGACATAAAACAGCTCATTGTGAGCTTTGTTTCAAGTCTGGAGTGCTCCTGGTGCAGGAATGAGAGGACGAGCTTTTCTGTGCACTCTGTGCAAAGAGCCCACAACAGCGATCACATCTCCTGTCCTGTCCACTCTGTCCCTGGCTCCATGCACTGCACAGCTCTGAGGAAGGAGGTAGCAGCAAGGCTCACTCCCATCTGCTTTTGTGTGTCATGTCAGTCAGGCAGCACAGCTGTTTTGCGCAACTAAACCAGAGTTAACCTTTGAAAATCTCACTTTCCTGTGGAAAGGAAGAAGTGTGACCCCTGGGGAAGGTGGTGTGTGATAGCCTTCTTGTAGAACAGGCACCCAGAGAATGAAAGGATTTCAGTGTGCCACACATTGGCAGGAGAATGTGACCGTGACTTCAGGCCTGGGAAACATTGTGACTGTCACAAGTGAAGTTCCCAGACAGACCTCTGCCTGTGGGCTTTGCAGGCTTGGGCAAATACCAGAAACACAGGCTGGGCCAGAGATGAGCAGGATGCCCAGGAGCTATAGAAGCAGGGAAAAATCAGGGAGGACTCTGGGTGAAACAACAGCCTCAAGTGTTTTGATGCAGAGGCAGAAAGGACCTAAGAGAAGCTGCTGTGTCCTGCAGGAGAGAGATGGATCCCTGTCTGGTGGAAGGCAGTGGGGATGCTCTTGCCACTGGCTGCAGTGTGTCGAATGGCTGCAGTGTCATTGCTTTGGGCTTTGGGCATTGTCAACTTTGCTCTTTTAGAATGAGCACTCTGACAGAGGTCACCTTCAGGCACTGAAGTCATCCATCGGCCATAGGGACAGGAGCAGAGAACTGTAGGTACTGTGTACTTCCCTGTGAAGAAAGGTTTGAAACAGCTCCATGAAGTACTGCCATTCCTTAGAGGCAATAAGGAGAACTCTAAGCTTGTGAAGAGATGTTGGCACAGCAAGGTGTGCTAAGTGTGGAAGCACTTGCTGCTGCATATTTTGGACCTTCTCTCTACAGAAGCTGTGTTGAGGAGAGAGAGTAGGTTGCTCCTACTAAGTGTCATGGGTCCAAAGGGCTGCAGAAAAGAAACAAGGAAGAGATGCTAACAGAGAATTCCTGTAGCAGACAAATGATGAGCTGGTCTGGCTGTCAGCACTCAGTGTGTTCATCTCGTGATGCAGGCAGAGAGGCAGCTTGTTTTCACTGCAGCAGAATCATGTGGAGATGAAGCCATCCTGGACCTTACCATATGTTTTGGTGACCAGAGCATCATCCCCTCTTCCCTGGCACCAGTGTGCCAGCAAATGGCCTAAACCATGGCTACTCACTGGCCAGGAGGCCCAGATGTGTTTTCCAGGTTGGGTCTACAGATTGTATGGGACAAGGGTGCTTGAGCTGCTCAGGACACACTGTCAGGGGTCCACTGCCTAGCTGGGGTTATGGCAGCTCCTGGATGTGGGGTCATGGCTATGCCAGTGCCAAGGACCAAAGCAGGCAAAGGTCATGGCAAGCATCTGCTGTGGCCTGTCAGCCCTCAAATCTTGCCTTAGGAAACATACCCTTTCTCCTGCTGTGCTGTGCTTTTATATATTTACATGTGGGAGAGGGAGAAGGGAAGGAGGAACAAAGAGAGAGAGGAGGAAATCTGTAATTCAAGGAACATTTCCTAATAAAACAGCAGCAGTGTTGGCATTTGTGCGGTGGAGGGGCCAGGTCAGAGCCCTGTGGTGTGAGGCTCTGTTCTGAAGAGCTTGCAGCTGAAGTATGAAGCAGGTGACATATGAAGAGAACAAACAGACAGGAAGAATGGGAGCTGATGGGGAGATAAATAGCCATGATTTTTCAAGCCTTTTTTGTGCTTTTGTCTGGAGGGTTCAAATCTGTCTGAAACTAAAGCAAACATCCCTATCCTTGGGTTACAGTGTTGGAGAAATATCTGGGACCATGACAAGTTTTCCATGAAGGGTATCCAGTATCTAGAAACTGTCTGGTACATCTACTCCTGCAGCAGAGACCATCTGGACAGCCCTGTCCTTGTATTGTGCTTCTCACCTGAGTCCTGTAGGGCTGGAGAGGCAAAGGCCAGCCCCATCAGTGTGTCCCAGAGGCCTGGGTTGCAGCACAAAAAAGACACATAAAAGATGTTTGCACCAATTTACTTAATCCTTTATTCCATATTCCCCTTCCTCAAGGCAGAGTGTCCACCAGTGCTTTTACTGTGGCTGTCAATATAGCAGAGCACACACTGGAGAGCCCTTTTACCTCAGAATGGCAATTGTCATCTCAAATCAAATGACCTTTTATTCTGTCTTTGTCTCTTTAACTTAGGGAGCGAGTTTTCTGGGAGCCCATACAGCCACCCACAATATTCAACATACAACGACTCCTGGAGGTTTCCCAACCCTGGACTCCTGGGTAAGTGTTCACCCCTGTCTAGAGAGATCAGTGCAAGGTGTGCAGTGTTTGTCCAGCCCTGGGATGGGCAGAATGTGTGTCCCAGCTTGTCCTCAGTCATGTTTAGACCCAGAATGGGACTGCAGGTCCCCACTGGGATGCATGATTGCTTTTGGTTCACTTTGCCAACAAGATGGCCCAAATGTTTTGTCTTCCTGCTTCTGATAAAAATCCTTCCAGAGACATAGGGTATTGCTGGAAAGCAGGGTGACAAAGTTTTTTGAGGGTACGGGACCCTGTTCAGACAAAACTTGTGGTGCCAGTTTGCTTGCAGCCAATTGTAAGCTCCTCTGCTTCCTATGACATTGCTGCTTGCTTGTGTGTGTGCTTTGCATTTCTCCCTGATCTCATGTTGTGTTTGCTTCCCAGTTGTGTGTGTGCCCACTCCATCTCTCCTCAGCAAGGGACCACTGGTACGGCCTCACTGATGCCAGCATGGTCCTTATGAGCAATGGGAGACAGAAGCCCTGTAACTCCTGCAGGATCATGGCCCTCATGTGAAGGATAAACATAATCTATTTTACACCCCGTCAAAAGCTGGCCCACTTTGACCTTATATACATGTAGCATGCAGTAATTAGAATTTTTCCCTGCATAATTTGCATGGATGAGGTAAGTAAAATACCAATTAATTGTCATCTCTCAACACAGGAGTAGCATGCCTTAGAGATTTCCAGATTTATGGATGACAGGGCTGTTATATGTGACCTCCAGCAGCGAAATAATTTTGAATTTTTGTCATACTTTTTTCATCCAGTTTCTTTGTTTTAAGTAATTGAGTCCCCATGTAATTGAACCACCCAGGCTGTATTCATCATGGTTCTTGTCCTTAAACAAATCCTTTGGGAGCAATAGACAGCCTCTGCCTCTCATGCCATGGTGCTGGTATAATGCTGTTATTTGCTGTGCCACATTTAAGGGTTTGTTAGCGCTTCCATCATAAATCAACAGACAGATCTTCAGCTAATATGGATGGGCATAGCTGCACAAAGCCAGGGGAGTCCCCGTGCTTAAACCCACTGTTTCCATGGCCACAGCCAGTGGTGCTGGCAGAATTTTGGTTGAGCAGCATGGGGAAGATGCTTTTGCCAGAGGCAAGAGCACACACCATGCTTTCTTCATTTCTCATTTTGCAACTCCTTTCGAATCAGCAAAGCTGCTTCAGCAATGCTCTGCATCATGGATAGGCCTGGGAAGCCAGGTTTTGTGTAAAACAACAACAACAAAAAAAAACTTAAAAAAATTATTTCCTTCTGAAGCGTTAAAGAAATTGGCATGATACTAAAACTAAATGACAACCCAGCTCTCATCCTGCTCTTCTGCATGAGGACAGGACTTCTGGAGAGGCTCCTGGGCTGTTTACTATGTTCCTGCCTGGGGATATTCACCTCCTTCAGAAGGGTGAGCACTCTTTCTGGAGCCATCCCAAAGCCATTCCTGAGCCTCCACCAGTGCGGGCAGTGGCCCTTCTATTCTGTCAGCAGTAGGCTGCAGCCGTGGCCTGCTCAGCTCTTTATTGGAGGTGATGGACCTGTACCAGCCCTGAGCATGCTGTCCACAGTGCTGGGCAGGGTGGGTCCCTGTGATGCCTTGGATGCTGAAGATGGGTAAGTCTGGGTCAGCAGAAGACTTTACACAGAGGCCAGTCATGAGACAACTGCTTGCTGCCAGGACCTTTTACCTGTGCCATATCCTTTTTTCTACATTGATCCTCTTTTTCTCATTTCCTTTTTTGGGTCATGCATTTTGGGGGCAAATTCTGACTCATCTTTGACATATGAACAGTTATGGGCATAGTGTGCTTCTCACAGCAAAGTTTATTCTCTGGCTGGGGGGGATTTCTTCATGCATTTACCCAGCAGCATGCTGTGAACATGTGTTTAAATGAGGCAAGGGCAAAAAGAATCAGAGGCTATAATATTTTTCCAGAAACTGTAGCTTTCTTGAAGTGCTTCATGCTATAATGTCAATGTGGTTTTTTTTTCTGATGGAAAATGTAAAATATACAATCTTGGCTTCCTCATTTTTGTCCTCTTCAATATACTTTGTTTCAGCATTTAGAAAAAAAAAAAGAAAAAGAAGTGTGAGTTTTTGTTCTGCAGCAAGTCCTAAAGATGAACTTACCATTTCAGTCCAGTCTGATCACAGAACTGGGGGGGCTGGAGTTTCTTGGGGAGGGAATCCCCTGTCTGACCATGGGTAGGTCCAAGTACCGTGGTAGGATCTCATCAAGAATGTGTCTGCAATCAACTACAGTCAATGGGTCAGATGTCTCTTGTGCCTTACAGAGATCCTTCTTATCCACAGCTCTACCTTTGTCACTCGAAGCCTGATCTACAATCTCTTCTCCCTAGTGCCTGCTAATCCCACTGGTAGTTTAGGGCAAGTAGGAGTCTGTGGCAGGGCCTTTAAATCTGCCCCAAGTCTCCCTGCACACTCAGAGGGTGCTGTGTGATGAGCCTGGGCACATGCAGTGGAGAACAGGTTAATTTGAACTATATCCAGGATGCTTCCACTCCTCTCAGGAGTGTACGTGAGTGCATTTAGTAATTCTCTCCCGAGAACAAGCTCTGGCAGTATCAGCCTCAGAGCAGAAACCTTGACAAAATTAATCAGGACTGGTACATTGCCTGACACAGTTTGTTTTACAAAGTCCTGCTCCTTTCACTGAGATGAAAGTGTAATACTGTAAGCACTTAGCAGCACCTACGTTCAATTAATTCCCTGTGCTGAGAAGGAAGAATTGCACTACAGCAATCACACAAGTCTGAGACCTGTGAAAGAGGAGCTAAAAGCAAAAATGCCATGATTTGCAAGTGGAGGAAAGGATACTTGGACTGAAAAATTATATTTGGGTAGAGTAAAAAGAGAGAGATGAGAATAGTGAGAAAGCTTTGGGTTTTAGTCCCCAGTCTTTGTCCTGTATGTGAGGAGTAGCAAGGAGGGGTGTGTGGTGGTGTCTTCAGGGGAAGGCAGAACCATGCTCATGCAGACACTGGGAACTGGTTGTCTGGCCCCAGCAGAAATCAGCTACTCACCATTACCCTGCTGTCTGCTCTGCCCTTGCTTTGATGCTTCTCACCTCTGCACCACACACCAAGCCTCTTCTGCCCCAGCTGTTGTGAAACCAGCGCAGATGGGGGAATGTCCTCCCTCCTCTCTGGACAGTCCCGAATTCTGTGCCCCACGGCTCCTGGGGAAGAGCAGACAATCAAGCCACGGTCCTTTAGAATGGTCAATAGAAGCAGGGGCAGAAGAAGTCAGTTACCTGCTGCAGCTTTGCAGCGTCTTCCTGCCTTTGCATCCTGCATCACCCTGGTGGCGCCCACACCTCTCTTGGTGTCAGAGAGAATGTTTGCTGTGGGGAATGACTCAGTCCCACCTCAACCACAGCAAGAGTGAAGCCAGTCCCCAGGTTCCTGGGGGAATGTGCTGGCAAGAGGACATAAACCCTGGCCACTTGTGTGGTCTGGCTTAGTGGCTGAAGTGGGTATCTCCATCTCTTAGCCAGACAGAGAGTTCAGGGAAGGAACATCTTTTTCCTTTCTTTTTTTCCTTTCTTTTTTTCCCCATATTGTCCTGCAAATGACCTGCAAGCAGTACAGTGCAGGGATGCACATGGAGACACATGCATGAGCGCATGAGAGGCAAATGTGCATGTCTCGGGCTCAGGCTGTTGGCACATACTGGTGCACACCAGCATAGGATCAGCTCAACATGTGCATGGTAAGGACAGATAACAGCAACACTGTCTAATGAAGAAAAAAAGTCAGTTTTTGTTGGCTTGTAGCATTTGTCTCAATCCTGCTCACTGTGGGCTCTGTCTGATGCAGTGTCCCTGCTCACACGCAGATGCGATCCCTGTGCGCAGGCTGGGAGGGTTTGGCTGCACCATCACTGGGCCGTGTCTGCCAGTTCTGGCAAGGCATCATGCAAGGGCAGGCCTTGGAGCCTCTCAATTAGGATTAGATTCAATTCCTCTGTGGGATTCTGTGGAAAGATTACAGAACAAGTAGGCACTAGAAATGACTGTGTCAAGAAGTAAATTGATGATAGTGTGAATTAGAAAGGAAAAATGACAGAAGGATGGACTAGTCTATTCTGGATGGGGGTATGGTGACAGGAAGAGTGAGTGATTTCATTTTTCACTTTAAATACAAGCTTATTTGATTGCACAGCTGAAAGGCAAACTGGCAAAATCTAACTTGAGAGAAATGTAAGGCCTTTGGAATGCATGGGAGAAATATTGGGCTTTTTGTAGCTGCATTGAGTCAGAACAGATGTAGAGGAAGAGGGAGTGTGAAAACAAAGGCTCTGACCCCCAAAAGACCCCATTTACCCCAAAACCTCAGAAAGCACTGCATCCAGCTCTGGTGGGATGCACACACTTCTCCATGAGTCAGAGTGAAATTGTTTGGTGCTGCTGGATTCCACCTGTGTGTTTTTCCTCCTGCCTGAGCTGAGCCGCCATGACTAGTGCTAGTGCTGGTGCCAGTGGGGACTGGGATCTCTGAGACCACCATCACTGCCTGCTCCACACTGACCTCCTGGTGCTGTGATGGGTGAGGACAGCAGTTCCTCCTGCCTCTTCACTGGCCTGTGAGCTGTTTTACCTCCAGGTACTGCCTGCCATGATCCCCAGGGATGTCTGTGCACCTGGACTGGCCATGAGGGGACATGGGCCAACAAAAACTGGGCATCCCAAGAGGGTAGCTCCCAAAGAACATCCTCAAAACCGCAGCTAGACATGGCATGCACATTTCAAGGTCTGATCAGCTGTTAACTTTTGCCTTTGCTCATTCAAGAGTAACCAATTCAACCAGGGAAGTTTTCTCTGCTTTCAATGTCTCAAGTTTGGCTGGGATATGAAGTATACAGCGTTTAATTTTAGGCTACCCATGAGAATGGTTTTCACTGTCCTTGTGAAGCTTTCCAGTATTCTCCAGGAAATACAGCTCGTGAGGCTGGGGCTCCTCAACCTGATGTCAGTTCCCTGGAAGAAGACTATCTGTCCAGCCCAGGATAGCAGTTGTGGTGCCCTCAACAGATAACACAAGACTACACTTGTGTAAACATAAGTGTAATGATGACCTGCTGAAGGGATCTCCTTTAACACCATTGACTATGGCTTAAAATATTTTTGCTTTTAGTAAATAAACCTAGGTCAGATTGGCTCCTGCCTAGGAGTTTGTATAAATACATCTTTGCAAGTGTTTATCCTGGTCAGTGATTTCACGGACTCTCTTGAGTATTCTTGTGTACAGTAAAACTGTCTTTCTAGTCAGCTAGGACCACACTCGTGAAGATTGGTTACTTTGTTTAAACCCTTCACAGTGGGTTTGTCTGATTTCACAGACCCACACACTGTATACAAGCTCCTGTTTTGCCACAGCACAGTGCAGGAGACACATTCCAGTAGCCGAAGCCCTCTGTTTCTAACCCCTCAAGGTTCCACAATCAGAGTGCCACAAGCTGTGGTAGGATACTGATCATGACGAAGTTTTCTTCTCTGACCAACTGTGCTGAGCAGCACATTGCACATATTGGGCAAGAGCAAATGCTGCCTGTGCTCTGTTTTTTGGATGCATCAGCTTGTGCTCCCTTGGAAGTGAAAAGCTGGAGGCTGGTGATGAAAGCTGAGCTGATCTCCTGATGTGGTACTCCAGACAAAAGCAGCCTAGAAGGAACAGCTGGGCTTGCCTGTCAGATTGAACCTGTTGGACCCAGGGCAGTGAGGTAGCCCTGCATTTTGCAAATGGTTAACAGCAACTTTCCCTGATTTTAGGGATTAGGGTAGCCTAAAATCCCTGTGTGATTCTTACTCTCTGCCTGGGCTTTTGAACCAGCACCCCTCAGGTAATCACTCAGGTAATTTTGGAGTGAACAGCAAAGTGTTCTTGGGAGGCTGTACAATAAGAGGAGACAGCAGGAGGCTCTCCAGCCTCCCAGAGGGGAAGGCTTTTGGCTCAGCTCAGAGCATGTTACCAACAGCACCAGGCATGCCAGCTGGGTTCCCTTCCAGCTCCAGAGGGTGTGCAGGGCCATGGTGGTAGAACAACTGGGGCACTGCTTCACTCAGGCTTTGCCTAGGGGCTGGGCAACCATTGGACCTGCAGGGGCAATGTTTGCTAGTCTGGGATGGGAAGTGAACAACCAAAAAATGCACCTTTGGCTTCACTGCCACGGATGCTTTCCTAAGGGGTCCACAGTCCCCACTGAGGTGGTGTCACGATCTGTCCAAGTGAACGGATGTTGTGATGGTTCGTAGGAGGTGATCTCAGGGTGCAAAAACCCGACATGGTACAAGGGGGTTTGCAGTGATAATCAAAACAAATGCACCTTTATTGAATGACCACGGCAAAATGCCATTGAGGGATTAAGGGAGAGAAAAAGAGGAAGAGAGAGGAGAGAGAGAAAGAGGGGGTTATAGCTACCAAACCTGGTAGCTAANGTCCCAGTCCTTGGAAGGAGGAGAGGGGCCTTTTCACATGGAGGCTTCATGTCTCAGTCCTTGATGGAGAGGCTTCTTACATCTCAGTCTGTCTGTCACGGTGCTTGTAAAACAGGTGAGGGTCTTCTGGGGGAGACCACCTGGAACTCAGGAGAAGTCCAGCCAGGCTGAGAGGTGGGACAGCTTCCAAAGGCATTGTTGCAAACGGGGCACTGTGCCCCCTTCTTAGCACACAGCAAACACACCTGTGAAAACAAATAGCTAAACATTGAGCTCTCAGGTCTCTGGGCCTTTGGCGTGTGACTTTCTCCTTCAGAGCCAGAGATTCTGGACAGGGGGGTCTTCTCTTCAGTGGTCCCCCAATGACAGTCGTGAGGCAGATGAGGGAAAATTCGGACACACTCTCAGGTGTGTCATCACCTTTTCCTGGTGGGGCCAGCTCCTCTGTGTCACTGAAGCAGCAGAAGTCACTGCTTCTGCAGCAAGTCCCATCCAGGGCTGTGAAGACCTTTGACAGTGTCTGATAGACTGCTGTCCCATGTGTGTTGAAGGCAGAGAGCTTAGGATGGAAGGCAGCTCTCAGACAGGGCCACTCATGAAAACAAACCCTGCAGCCCTTACTACTCCAGAGCTGTTCCTCGCATTGGCTCATTGTTGCTCATCCAAACCTCCCCGATAGTGTCAGATGAACGTGGCTGAGTACGAGTCCTTCCAGAGGGGTTCTTCCACACTGTGATCTGCCTCACATCCCCTGCATGTGAAATTGGTGACTTGCAGACCAAACTGGTAGCACCCTGAAGAGAGAAAATTGCCTTCTGAGAATGGATTGGAGTTGCTTTCATTGCAGGTGTGCCTGGAAGGTTTCTTAAAACTGCTGCTGGCTGGACAGATTGGTATCTCTCTGGATACCAAAGACTCTTCCTCACTAAAACAAATAGTCCAGGTTCCTGGTGATCCTTGGGTAATCATCCTATCCACCAGTGCTTAGCCCTGCAGGACAGACAATTTCCACCAATATTTTTCTTGGTAAACAAGTGCTTTTATTGAAATACTTGGAATACTTTGGGGGTCAACCTCCTCCTTCTAAAAGGAGGGGGAAAATTAAAAGAAGTCAGAGTATGGTAGTATGTTGGGGTTGGAATATCTTGATTTTCTGTTCTGAAAAGTAATTAACTTCTTTTCATGAAGTAAATGAAGTTGATGTTTTGAGTGAAGGAATGGAAGAAGGTATCAAATGGCAAGCAGCAATGCAGAGCAGTGGTAGTCTCCTTCTCATGCAGAATGAATGAATGAATGAATGCAATTTTCATTCTATTTACCCAGCCTTTATTGCAGCTTTGGCTGGATTGCTTTCTGCCACCCATTGTCAGAGCACTGCAAGCTGGCACCTCTCCACCTTTGTGTTCCTCACCGTGGTCTCATCTCTCACAGGCTCCCCCTACTACTACAGCGCTACCGCCCGCGGAGCAGCCGCGCCAGCTGCCGCCGCCGCCTACGACCGCCACTGACGCCGGAGCTCCGGGCATCGGCACCGACAGCACACGCGTCTGGGACAGCCGCGACTTTCATTACTCACCTTGCTGCCACCATGCCAGCCTCTCCAAAAGGGAAGGAGAAAGTACCTAGTAGGAACACGATCATTGAAATTTTACTCTTAAAGCTTGTTGAACTGATTATTGTATTCTTAAATCTGGTTGGGTCCCGAATCAAACAGAGAAGCAGGAGGAAGTGGCACTCCTGAAGCTCTGTGTGGTCAAAAATGTGTGGTAGCTTCATGTTCTTTGCAGCCGGCTGGCTACTGCTTTAATCGCCTGCGGGTGCCGTGGCTGTATCTGGGGATAAGGAAGAGGTGTGAGCAGCTCCCCCTGGGGCAGCTCTCTCTTGCTGCACACTGAAACAGGCTGTGAGACTTAAGGCAATTTTCTTTTCTTCTTCTTCTTTTCTTTTTCTCTTTTTCTTTTTTTTTACTTTTTCTTTTTTTTTTTTTTTTTGTGTGTGGCAAAGAAAAAATCAGTCTGCTCAACTTTACGCAAGCACACCACTGTAAATATTTGCTTGTTTGTATTACTGTAAGAGTAGCTTAAGCATAAACAGCAACACTGTACAAGAATGAAGTCAAAACACATCCAAAAGTGTGTTTTGAAATTGGTGCACTGATTCAAAGAACTCAGTAAGCTTTAAGCAACTTTGAACCAGGTTAACACTCGTTGTGGCTGTATTTTGGGCTGATGTTGTTTCTATATAGAGCATCCTATTTGACAGTTGTGTGTGATCATGCTATATGCTGGTATCAAACACATGGGCAACTGAAAGACATAGGCAATTTTGTGATACTTTACTGCTTAATATTAATTTATGTTCATTTGTCATCATGCTAAACAGTGGAACAAATTTACTGGTTTCAAGTAAATTCCAGGAAGGAATTCCTAAATAACAGTTGACACCTTACATATATCTCTACAGATTGTGTGCTAAATCCCAGTCATGAAAACCCCAAGGGGAAGGCAGAGAAATACTGTGGTTATGATTTTTGTTAACTGCATGTATTGAGTGGGGGGTACCAGGCAGGAGGGCAGCTGCACTCACATTCCAAGCCAAGCTGAAAGGGAAATTTCTTGTTTTGGGGTGTCTGTACATTTCTGTGAAGGCATTGCAGATTCCAGCACTGTAGTCCAGACATGCCTGAGGGGACTTTTGCCCTGCTAATTCTGTGTTTCTTCCCTCCTACTTGAATAGGAAGCACTAATAGTCACACGTTTCAATATGCACCTTGTGGGGGGCTAAATTAAGAGAGCAGAGCAGCTACAAATGACCACTAAGCAGCTACACCAATCACTGCCTCTCCATGGAGCCAGGAGAACTGCTGGTCTCTCCCTGAAGCTTCCCCCTAGCCCAGACCAAGGCACAGAAAACCCCAGCCACATAAAGATGATGGGCATGACCCCATTCCTTCCCTCCTGAGGGCAATGGAGAATCCCCCTGGTCCTGTAGATGAAGACCTGGCTGTAGCCTCCTTACTCCCAGCCCAACCATCCTCATCCACCCAGAGCTGCCTGGGCTCTTCTGTTGGTGCTTGCCTGCAGAAGAAAGGCTGTTGGTGTCAAACTTGAGATGCACTCCTGTGGAGGAACATTCAAGCAGGTATTCACCAGGTTCCAGCTGTACAAACCCTTCTCTGGCAGCTGCTGAGTTAACACTATTCTCTCTCTTCCCTTCCCACCTCATCACTTGTGCTGCGTATCTGGTATCTGTAGTGGCTACTGATCTGCTGAGAGATTCCTTCTCCCACTCCAGTGGCACCTTCTCATGGTATGGAAATGCAGCCATCACTTCCAAGTTTCCAGGGCAGATGTGTTCCAATCCTCAGCATGGAGACATCCAGGTCCCACTAGCTCAGTGACATTTCAGCATGATGTTCACAGACCCCATCAGGGATTTTAGCCAGAGTCTTTTAAGCTAACTCAGAAATAAGTTTTGTGATAAACTTATCAGTGAAATGAGTGCCACTTCTATTCTTCTGGCAATTAATTATTGATACACACCTGTTTTTAACAAAAGACAAATAACAACATGGAAAATTTATACAAGGAATCTTCTGAAGCCCTGATTTGGGTTCATAACTCTCTGCATACCCCATGATTGCTTTCACTCCTTGGACAATACTGGAAAGGCATTTTTGTCCCTGGGACTCTGTGCACAACCCTGGCCAAGGGGTTTGCATTGTCTCCCCTCTAAGCACATGCACCTTCTCTGTGAGCTCAGGAAGGGCTGTGTCTGCCCAGTGCCTTTGCTGAAGAGATGAGAAACAAGGGTTTGACCACCATTGCTGGTGATGTGTCTGGAGCAGAAGTGTGCTGAGTTACACTAGCTGTTGTGACACCATCAGGCTTGGCTAAAAAAGCGTGTGTGCCCAGTGAGGGAACTGCAGCTCATTGGCACTGGGTCCTTCACCCACTCTGCCTTCTCTCCTTGCAATCACATTACTTTTACTTGTTTCCTCAGCAGCATGAATTGTGTGACCTTCATTAATTCAGATAATGTTGAGAGGATCAAACATGAGATTTCAGCAGATGTTATATCTATATTCATGCCAGAAGTGCTTGTAGTTGGGCTGGGGACTTTAGACAGACATGACAGGTGTGTTTCCTCCAGGTGATGGGTGTGTGAATGTGCTCAGGCCTGACTGGTCTCAAGGGTTTCACCAGGGCAGCCCTTGGCCTGCTGGGCATACTGGTGGGCTCCATCCCAGGCACTCTGGATGCATGGACAGCATGGGGAAACCCAAAACTCCCACCCTTGCACATGTGAAGCACGGACTTGTGCCTGACCCATCTCCCAAACCATGGCAGCCATGGCTCACTCACATCTGCTGGGACATCTCTCTGTCATGATCAGCCAGTACGAGTCAGACCATGGCGTATTCATGCCATGCTGCTGGAAATGGTGCTTCTTGACAGTACTTTCTGGTTTTGGGAATATTTCACCTGAGATTTACGAACAGATTTCCTCAAAAAGACTTTCTGTCCATAGTCTTGATAGTGGGAATCCTCCTCCTTGGGGAGCATCTTTGAAAGCCACTGTTGGTAGAAGGTGGTCATCTGGGGAGGACAGAGGATTGTCTGCCTCCATCCATCCTCTGTGGCCTCGCTGTTTGGAGATGGGAAGCAAAGGATCCTTAGGGGCTGCGAGGAGGGGAGGCAGCCAGTCCAGTGCTGGGGTTTGGGGTGCCCTGCTAATCCTTTACTTCAATGCCCTGTGGAGCAGTGAATCATCACTAAACCCTTGCAGAAATCAACCCCATGAAGTGCCTTCAGGCAGTTTCAGCACTGAACTCTGTTATAGGCTTGGTTAGATGGAGGGTTTTCCAGTACTTGACACTCCAGCAATAATTTTATCAAATACATTCCTGACACAGGCTGAGAAATTAAATCTGAAAGGTGAAGAGGAAAAATGCTGCTGTAAGACTAAGTCAATAGAGGCCAGAATCAGGATTGCATGAATGAGGGGAATTCAGACTTGTTGAGGAAACCTTAAATGCTGTCAGACTGTGACAACAAAGAAGATACAAAATGTTGTGGACACTGAGTTTGTTTATCATTGTGTCTGAAGGTTCAGTTATGGAGATATTATTGTTAGGCAGCTCTACTGACTGCAGAGCTCTGGATGTCTCAAGACTGGATCAACAGATCAGAAATTTTCTTTGATCACTGTTGAAGTAGAAAAACAGTCGGGGCTCTGGCGTCATGGGGCCAGAGAGTGACTGCTCTTTCCAAGACGTCTGAGAAGTTCTCTGATGGGACTGGCAGTTGGTACCACAACATCAGTGCTTGAGGCACTTGGGAAGGAGATGGTGAGGAAAGAAATAGCACCAGGGTACACGGAGCTCACAATCTGTCCCCCCTCCTTGACTCCCTGTGACTGAGTCCTCGTGGTTCTGCAGTGAGGGCAGTGCAATGGGAGACAGCAGCACGGTGGGTGAGGGAGGTGTGTGGCCTCACTGTGCCAGGTCTTAGCAGTTTCCAGATGTTGATAAATGCTTTGCTATGGTGGTCTTAGCTAATGGGGTTATATTCCTGTTTTTCTTTTTCTTTAATTTAAGTATTTTACACATCCTTCAGTTTGAAGGAGAAAGGAAGCCATGTAATGCTCTTGCTTATTTCCAGACGTGGGTACCCACAGCTTCAAGAGCTGTGGCCTGTAGTAGAGTCAATTTGTGTAGCTGTCACTGGCTCCAACATAGCTCTGACCAAGTGTCCTTCCCAGTACCATCTCTCCTCTGCATGCATGTGCCACTAGGAAGCACGAGGCCCAAGAGGTAGCAGAGCACTAGGCTGACCCACCCCATGACTCTGTCCCAGCAAATTCTGGAAAAAAAGTGTTTTTTCTTCTGGATTCATTGATGAAATGTGTGATGAGCAGCAGCTCTTGGCTGAGCGTGCCCGTGTGGGTGCTGTGGGGCAGGGCTGGGCCAGGCAGCCTGCACTGACAGAGGCTCTGGGCTCTCTGAGCTGCAGCCAAGGGCCGCCCCGCTCTGCAGGCAGAGGGCTCAGTAGCAACACAAGGCTGGCCATGCCAGCTAGGAAGCCCTGCAGTTTCTCAGATCTGCTCCTATCACAGGTACATGTTACCACAGTATGAAAAACAAAAGGATCTGAAAGGATCAAAAGCAATTAGTGTTCTTTTTTTGGTCGAGTTAATGAGACTTGACGTGCAAATGCTGAGTGAAAAGCATGTCAAAGTGGTGTCCAGATTGCTCACCTTGGCATCACAGCTGGCACAGGTGTCAGCTCCAGCAGTGCCCTCCCTCAGCAGTCCCGTGAAAGGCTCCCAGAATGCAGGAGCTGCATGGTGAGAGCCAGACTGAAAGCACTGAGCAGGACACGGCTGCAGCATTGCTGCGTGAGCAGGCATGCATGTAGGAATTTCTGTCTACACACCTGTGTGTGTAGGCACACTTGAGTATCTCAGAAGCTTGCAGGGGTTGTGGAGAGGTGGATCCTAGTCCTGCATCAGCCCCAGACCCCACCCAGCCAGACCCCTGTGTCCAAGGTTTCTGGCTCTGCCTTGTCTAAATTAGGTGGGAAAAATGGCCAGTGGGCATTTAGACCTGCCTTTCCATTTGCTCAGCCTCTTGCGGGAAAAAAATCTCGTCCTGGTTTTTCACTTTCTGTAGTGGCCTTTGTACATTTTGAAATTACAGAAACTCATTTCATTGCAAATGGAATTCCTTTCCAAGAAAAAAAAGGACAAACTTTTTTTTCTTAGAGACAAACAACTATGTATTAGGGACTTCTAGCATCAAAGAAATACATATCTATTGTATCCACCAAAGTCTGCAATGCCTGCATTGAACCTTACTTCTTTAAAAAGAGAGGAAAAAGAAAGAGAGGGAGAAAAAGAAATGCCTCCTCACCTTGAGAAGTACATACAAACAAAAAATAACTTACAAAAAAAAAATCCTAAAAATAACAGTTGAATTGCCTTTGAAAGTAGGGGATAACATCTGTTGCAAAACAGATGAAAAAATGCTTCTTAAAATGTGTATGTTTTGTATTCTTTTTTTCTAGTAGGAAAAGAACAAACTTGAAATCTTGGTGTTTTTTCCTTAGTGCTGTGTGTTGCTTTTGTGTGTTATAATATTTGAATGTAATTACAGCGGTGCCAATTTGCCAAAGATGTCGAACATTATTTTGGGGATTTTATTTTGGGTTTTGTTTTGGGTAGCGGAAAGGGAGGTGGGCTGGGGACCAGGGGTGCTAAGGCATGGGTCAAAAAGGAGGGGCCATTTGAAAGGGTTTTTTTCTTCCTTTCTTTTTCTTTTTTTTAAATTCTTTTTCCTGTCAAAACTGGAATTTGTGATTTTATTCTAAGTTAAATGGTTGACTGCAACACTTTTTATTTTTAGATTAGTTGAAGAAACATGCAATAAGATTGGCGTAGTTCAATATCTGTGTGTCTTTTCATGAGAGTGACTGTTACTTGTGGACATTTGGTTTTATGTAACCTTTATGTGAGATAATTATTTGTAAATATTTACCATAATTTTATTGGTTCCTAAAATAAAAGTAATTTTTTTAAGTTCAAAATGCCTGATTTCACTCTTGTCCTCACCTTGTGTCCTGCCTTTCTCGGGAAAAATCACCAGGTAGTTGCATTTGAAGTGGGACATTGAAGGCCCTCAGGAAAAAGCATCCATTAGAGATGGTCATTGATTGCAGCCCAGTGTCACCAAACACCCTCCCCAGTGCAGCACGGCTCAACCCAGGAAGGAGCTCCAGAAAATTATGAGGTCAGTGTTGGTGAAAAGTGTCAGGTTCTCAAGTGTTCCTGGTCCTGTGGGCTGATTGTTCTCCCCATGAAGCAGAGGCACCCGCCAGGACAACCCTAGGTGAGGGTGGAAGGGTTTGCTGGGCACTGGGGTCAGGTGCTGTTCAGGAGAACCTGAAGGCATCTCTGCTGTGTGAACACCACAGTGGTTTGGCTGAGGCCTTCCCTGCTTTGGAGCAGGGCTCTGGTGTATGCCAACCATTCCTCTGTGGGACAGGGTGTCCTCTGGCTGCTGAGGGAAAGAGGCTCCCAGGCATGCGGATTTCTGCCCCAGCAGCCTCTTTGTTCCAAGCCAAAATCTCTTGTAGAATGTAGGGCAGATGGGAAGACCTCAGCTTCTGCCTGTGTAACTGCTGACCACCAGAAGAGACAGGGCTGCACTGGGCCCTGGAGGGTGGGAGAACTCACCCTGCCCCTGGCCTAGGGACATGTTCCACCAGGCCATGTTGCTCAAAGTCCCAACAAACCCATGTAATTGACAAAAAAGGAATGACAGTGAAGGTATCCAGAACTTTCACCCTCATGCTTTCTGAATTCCTAATGATTGACTATTCCTGAATTCCTGATGGTGATATGTGTACCCCATTTAGCTGGGACGGAGTTAATTACCTTCATAGCTGCTGTATGGTGCTACTTCACAGTGTGGTGCCATGCTCTTGATTTGTGACTGCAACAGGGTTGGTAACACACCAAAAACTGGCTCTCACTGAGCAACTAGCAGAGTATCACGGGTCAGAGAGATGCCTTGGGTGGGAAAAAAGCTGGTAGAGGGGCAACTGGAGGGCTGACACCAACTGACCAAAAGAATATCTGTAAAATACACTGCCATACTCACCAGCAGAAACTGTGGAGGGAGTTTTTCAAAAGCAAATGTTGCCTAGGGACTGGCTATCACTATCAGTCTATTTGTGGGAGGTGGTGAATGGATGCCTTTGTTTTTACTTTTCTCCATCCTTTGGTTAACCTGTTTTTGTCTCGACCCTTGAGTTTTCTCACTACCACTCTTCCTTTTTTCTCTCCCATTCTGTTTTGGCAGGATTAAACAAAATGCTACCTGAACACTGAGCTGCTGGCCATGTTAAATTCTCTACAGCAATACACTCCTTATAATAAACATTGATATTGATTTTGACAGTTGAAGTCCTCCAGGAAGCTCAGGACAATGCGTCCCAGTACCACACATTTCAGTTTTAAACCTGACAAGCAGAACTCCCAGAACTTTTCACAATTCAGTAAATAATTGTAGATAAATAAAATCATAGTCATTGGGCTCAGACAATGGGCAGAGAGAGGCAGAATTAAATCCACCAGCAGCATACATCCTGACCAGCAAGCTCCCCTTTGGGAAGAAGCCTGCAGTCTGTGCTGGCAGCTTAAAGCAGGGATGCTACAAGGCAGTTGTATTTCAGAATGGAGTGGGCATTCTTACACTTGACCCTGCAGTATAATGGAGTGCACTTAAGAAGAACAGGTGTTCAAAAATCAGTTTTCCATAATTGCCAGGTTCACACAGCAGTACTTGTCCAGCCAGGCTGGATTTGTTGCATTTTGTTCCACCCCTGTTGCTCCTCTCCGGGTGTCCTGATGCATTCTCCATGCACCATGTGCACGTTGCAGCTCTTTGGGATGCAAGCTTTTGGAATAGCCCTTCACATCCCCATCCTATGTGGACTGAAGCGACAACCTCCCAGTGCCACTGCCCATCTCATTGCTGCAAGCTGGTGTTTGCCACTGTCGTATTTCACTGTGGAAAACTGCAGGAGTTCTTTTTAAAATGAATGGCCAGGAATGAAATTAAGCCGAACGAGGCAAGCATTGTATCTGAGAACAAGAAATCAAAAAGACAAAGTCGTTGCCCAAAACAAAGAGCTAGAAAAGACAGAAAAGAAGGAAGGAGAATGGGAAAGGAATCAGCGAGAGGGGAGAGAGAGAAAGAGAGGCAGAGGCAGAGGCAGAGGCAGAGGTCGGGGGCTGTGCACGCTGCCTGGCGAGGGCGCTCCGGGCCGAGGTGCAGAGCCCCACACAGGGGGGCAGCCAGGATTGCTGCGGCGGGCTGGCTCGGAGATGGTGGAGCTGGACACAGGGGGCTCAGGCAGGGACGCAGAGACAAAGCAGCCGGTGTTGTTATGTCGTTGTATTTCATGTTTCTAAAGTCCCATATTGTTGCAATCATATTTCTAAAATCCCGGTGATATTTCTTGGGGGCAGTTCTTCACAGCGCCAACTTCTTCTTCTGCTTGTTGCTGCTTCTTAGTCAGGGCTCCTTCCAGGCTCTCCCTGACAGGCCAAGCCCACCCCCTTTTATCCCAGTTCTCTTCACTAGGTACAGCTGCAGCCCATCAAGAACAACCAGGGCTTATCAGGGCAAGGCCTATATACAGATATTCAAATATAATACAGATATTTTTACTAGGACTCCTACTATAAGCCAGGATGTTGGCCAGGGACACGGGCAGGCAGGACAGACATGAGAGCAACCAAGAGCCAAAAGGCAGTGTGGGGCCAGGGCAAAGGGACAAAACATGGGCTAGGGCCAGGGCAAATGAGTAGTGAGCCAGTGGGCAAGCTGGAGCCAAAGGAAGAGGCACATGACCCAAAAGGCCCCTACACTCAAAAAGCCCAAAGCCAAAAAGTCTCAAAAAAGCTCCCAAACGACAACTCTCAGAAAAAGGCCTCCACTCAAAAAGCAAGCTTCAAAAAGCCCCAAACGAAATCCCCCCCAAAACAGAAAGCACAGTTTCCACAGCCCCAGGCCTTGTGATGCAGTCGCTTTCTATGCCCCGGCCCCTGGCCTGCCTGCTGGCAGGGCACCATTGGCCCAGTTCAATGTCCCACTGCAGTCCATTGGAAGAGATCTTTTGCCATCTGATTGGAGAACGTCTCTGGGGTACAGTGTCTTTGGTGATCTCCTGCTGACTGCCTGTCCCATGTGAGACATGGGCTGGTTGCCAGGCAAAGTGCCCCCAGAGACAAGGCTTTCCTCCTTCTCCTCCTAGCTCCAGCTTTCTATGGTTCTAAGATTGCCTTAATGCATCCTGCAGCACTTTTTGAGGATGGCAGTGAGCAGATGAACCAAACTGATTTTTCTTTGCCTGTGCCAGTGCCTGGTCAGCTTTCAGTAGAGATTCATGGCTTAGCAGCAAAGGGACTTTACAGGAGAACACTGGGAGCCATGTTGTGGCTGTCCTGTGCAATGGCAGGGATTGCCATTTCTTGCTCTGTTTTTTTAATACTTTTTGTACTTCTGCTGCCTTTCAGCCTTGCTAGGTTAAAAGAGAAATGAGTCATCTGTCCTGCAGCAGGCAGGCAGTGCCCGTTCCTCATTAAGCCCCTCCACGTCGGGATGTGAAATGCCGTGGCAGCCTGCTGGTAGCAGAACAGTGGGATTAGACCTGACAAAATTGCACTGAGAGGCATGGAATCCTCCTGTCTCTTCAGGTGTTAGGCCCCATACTGCTTTCTTCAGTGAGAATGCCCTTCAAGGATGCAAATATGGTTTTAGCTCAAACCTTCATACAAATGGCCATTGTTCAAGATGCCCGGGAATTGTCATCTACACTTTTAATGAATAGGAAATGCAGACCCCTGGTTAAGCAAAGGAACGTCTCTGTAGTGTAACAGATTTTGCAGACAAGGGCAAGATGCAGTCCAGCCAGGAACGACAGGAGCAGAGATGGTGGGTACACAGGAGCTGGTACAAAGAGATCAAAGTGACAGCTCCTTTGCCAGGATTCCTGCAGTGGGCCATGATGGCTAAGAGCAGGAACATCTGGAAATAATGTCACAGACAGCTGGTGACAACTCATGGCTTCTGTCTTAAGATTTCATGACCTATTTTCCTTCCTGTAAAAAAAACCCCAAAAATTTGAAATGCCCTAGGAAGAAAATTCCTTATATGTACATGCACTTTCTTGAAACCTCTAGGAAGTGTCTTTTTACAGCAGTGTTTCCAAAGCAGTGGGGCTACTGATCATACCTGAACAGTGAACTGACAAGTGTGCTCCAGCTGCCACTCAGCCAGATGCACTTCTTTCTGCCTACAAATTTGTAGTAACTCTCACTCATTCACCCTCCAAAGCCCTGCTGGACAAGAGGCTTTGGGCCCACCTGAAACTGAATTACATGCCCTTGCTTCAATGCAGGAAGCATTGAAAATGTACCCAAAACTGCAGAGCCAATGTTTGTTACGATACACATGGAAAACTGACCCACCCACAGCAGAACAGGGAGAATTTGGCAGTCTGCAGCAACCTACAATACAAGCAAAGGCTAAGAATAAGCAATGGGACATGTTTTGCAGAAATATCAACAGAATAGGAATGAATCCCACAGAGAACTTCCAAAAGGTATAAATTTATGCATTATGCTGTGCAATCTCATCTGCATGTGCAGAAGGACATGGTGGTGCTAAAACGTGCAAGAGCCCTGTGGAAGGAAGGTCTGGTTCCTGGCTGGCTCCCCTAATTTACATGCTGTACATGACATTCTGTGGTGTAGAATATCCCTTTGAGCAGTTTGGGACAGCTGTCCTGGCCATGCTTTCTCCCAGCTGCTTTCTCACCTTCTCTCTGTTGGGAAATGGAACAATTTGGGGGCAAAATAAAAGTCCTTTATTTAAGATAAGCACTACTTAGCATCAACCAAACACGCGTGTGTTATCAGCTTCATTCTCATCCTGAATCCAAAACACAACACTGCACCAGGTACTGGGAAGAAAATTATTTCAGCCAAAACCAGGCCCCTCCATCCCAGCCAGCAGGTAACACATTTAGATCATGGGGTGATGCTCCAATCTTGCCTTCCATCCTATGTTCCTGTTAAGCCTCTGCCACCTCACAGCACCAGGAAAGTCACAGCTGATAGAAAACCACTTAATTCTGACTCCTAACTCCATTAACCCCCTGGTAAACAGCCTCTTGTAACTCTCTAAATTGTCCATTATGGCAGCAATGCTTAATTAAGGTGGAATTGACAAATGGAGTCATTGTGATTAATGTTATTATAGTGAATATAGCTGCAGTTTGATATAATGCATAGAATGTTTCACTTCCCAGGAAATGTCCAGATAGAGAGGTTGTCTTTTATATTCATAGGGATAGAATAATTCCTCTGAAGGAATGTCTTTGTAATTTAGCATGAATTAATGTCTCCTTATCACAATGTGTTACCCAGAGCAGCAATTTATCTAAATCCTATATATGAAATGTGGAGTCTTGTCTAAGAACACCCAATAATGGAGAAATCTTTTAAAAAAATACATTTACTGTAGATCATTAAGGCTTAGTCTACTAAGTAAGTGGCCCTTAAATTAAATAAAGTTAAATAAACTCTTCTTTAATATACTACTGTAACTTTTTCATTAACAAACATATTAAAGTCTTTTTCATTTATATACAGNCAGTGTGCGGATGATTTTTCAATATATTGTTATATAATCAATAAAAATTTAAATGAGAAGACCTTGGCTGATTCTTTAAAATCTTTTATACCTAGGAACATATTCTGTAAAATAAAGTATTTTAGGGCACAACCACAGCATAATATCAAGACGCTTTCTAATTTTTTTACTTCTTGTGACTTACGTGTTTTTTGAAATTATCACTACAATTTTCTGTTTCACGCCATGCATTTCATGAAGAGCATGCATGCTGCCCCAGTTGTGCTTCCCTCCTTGCTATGTCGCTGACAGTTGTACCTGGTTCATATTATTTTCATATTCTTGGCACACCTGTGCCGTGCCCTTTCCTTCCCAGTGCCACGTACCACCACATTCTGCCTCTCCTGTAGCCTGAATCTAAGTGGAAAGCTTTTTAGCTGCGTCTGCCACAGATAACTGCCAGGACAACAGCCTTGCCTGGAGCTTGCCCCTGACATGCAGAAACTTGTATTTGCACCACGTTTAAGGGGCTGTCCTCTTTCCTTCACAGCTGTCAGCTCGCAGGGCTCTCTGCCTGCTCCTTCTCAGCTGGAAGCGCCACCATGCACATGGAGCCCTGCAAGGACCAAATATCCCGCATAAACCCCACAGTCCCAGCTAAAATAACAATTCCCTGCCTGTTCATTTCTTTCACAGTCACAAAAGGAAGGCTGAAAACTATCACATGCACATTGCTTACTAGTCCATAAGTAATGTGACCAATGTGAAACTCTGACTCTGTATGTCCACACACCATCACTGGAAGAGAAATGTGTGTGCAGCAGAAGTTTTCTTACCGTACGGGATGAAAAAAAGCAAATATAACATTCAACTCCGATGTAACAACTAAAATAACTTTTAATTGTTTTCCCTTCTCTTATATTTTATGCTTGGCTGATTCTGCTTATGGGCCCTGGAAAGGCCAGCTCATCAGTTTTTGTTGTTAATCAAGAACAGTAATGGTGTAAGTTATAAAGACATGAGATGATTCTTTGCTGAATAGGACAACAACTTTCAGAAAACACAAAGTAGTTTGTTAAAACTTTTTTGATTAGGGAATTATAAGACTGCGATCTGAACAAACAAGGACCCCAAAATGTGCTGAGAATCCAGAATGGAGGAAGGGTTTCTCCTGTGTTCCTGATGAAGCAGTTGCTGCTTTAGAAGTAGGGCTCTCACAGGGCATTAGTGGCTCAAGGCACTGTAACTAAGGATCAGAAAACACACTGCAACTAGGGAAAATGGCAGGAAAATGTTCCACATGCCCTTGATCCTGTGATAAGTAATGCAGCAAGGACTGTGAGAGTGGCATTGGGAGGAGGAAGGACCTTATTGTGGTGCCAGGAGCTGGACTGTGCTGCTGCCAAAGAGGGATGAGACCAACGTGGGGCACAGGCAAGGTGTGACTGCTGAAACAACTCCTTATGGTGCTGACTGGTCCTTAAAGCCTTCCCATCGTGGGCCCAGTGTGCAACACTAATCACACTGTCTACTTGTAATGCACTTCATCTAGGAAATAAAATGCAAAAATCAGTGGCTGATTGCAAGACAGCATTTGACAAGCAACAGCTAAGAGAAAACTCAGGAGGAATTTGGGCAGGATAACCTCTGCTACACAGCAAAACAAAGCCATTTCTAGTAAGTATTGGTAAAATTCAACACAAGCCTACAAATTGCTGAGGTAAGTGGAGTGGCACAGTCTACCTCACTCTAAATATCAGGTCTGATTTGAATTTCACTATCAGCAGTAATTTACTTCTCCAACCAGGAAACTTTGAGGAAAGAAATGGCTAAATTTTTAAAGCACAGCTAGGAAGTACCATTGTATCATGAAATCCTTTTGCTGTGTATGTACTGAGTTCTGAAGTGGATTTAAGTGGATTT
>WBNQ01062940.1:0-21912 GCA_013401375.1 Spizella passerina | reverse complement strand
GATGAAAAAAATCCTTGTTTTGTACTAATGTTATGCTGCAGTGACAATTGAAGAAAATGTTAATCCTGTGAGGGTGGGAAATTAGGTATTTGGAAAATAAGCTATGAAGTGTCAACACAGAATTAAGGTTGATGTTGGCTTTTTAAGACCAGCCCTGTGTGATCCATTGCTTATTTCTTTTTTTCATTGACATCTTAATTGGAAAAATAGACGGTTTCAAAATCATGAAATAATTAGGATGTGTATAAAAGGAGTCACGATCATACCCAGGTGAAAGTTCCCAGCAGAAATCTCTCCTCTTCCCTCATTTTCCTAGAATATAGTGGAATTTTCGCTAGCAAAACTCTTTAACTTAAATGGATGCTTCTGGAGCCCTGGAAGTTTGGCTCATTTTTAGAGGGTGTCATTAATAAGTTTTAATACATCCTTGTAATTTCTACCTTTCAGCAACAGGTCCTCAAAAAACCAAATTATATCTTATGTGGCTGGAGCAAAGATGAATATTTTCAAATTAAAAATGCAAAAGTGAATTTTCATATTTGGAACCACAGCAGTCTGCACTCAGGCAACAGTGGGTTTTTAGTGTTTTCAATGACAGGGGTTCCCAGTCAGTGGGAGCTGTAATTGAGTCAGCTTTTCAGAACCTCCAGAGTGGAAATTCAGATGTCAGAATTCACAACTGGGACCAGATTTTCTGAACAACTCAGCTCTTATTTAGGTGTCTATATACATTGCTGGGTTTCCAAGAGTTTGGTGTGTTGAGGGTGGTGAGAGCTTCCAGCTGCAGATAATTTCTGGAAATCTGACCTTATTTTAGTGTCCAAATGTGTTCTGCTTGGTTCAAAACCTCTGGCTTCATGCATCTATATATAGATGATATGAGAGATAATATTTCTTTTTTAAATGGCCCTTACTTTTGCTAAGGAATTATTAAAAATTACTTTATTTTAGAACTGAAAGTAGAATTTGGACCTTCTGGTGTCATATTCTAACAGTGATAACACACTTTTTGCAAAGAGCCAAAATGAAAGCCAAAATCATGCAGCATAAGGTCCTACACCTGGGAGAGCTGCAAGGCCGTGGCTGATGGGCTCCAGAGGTTTTTCCAAGTTTCCTGGAGAATTCCCACCTGAGGGAAGCAGGTTTTCTGTTCTCACAGCGACACTGAATGGGAAAGAGAGGCTCAAAAACCAGATTGTAATGGAAAACGCCCACTGGAGACTGCCTGGAAGTAGTTCACAAAGATGTGATCTATGGTGAGGCAGATGCTGGTGCTTACGGAACAGGTGAAGTCTGACATCAGGTTGCAGCAATATGAAATACCCTGAGTATCCATAGTTTAATACCCCAGACTGTTCTTTTGTAGAAAGAAAACCAGCAGAATATCTTGTGTTTGATTTGACTCCCCTCCCACTTTTAAATTTTTGTTAATTTTCATCATACTTTTATTTTTTCCCCTGCATGTCTAATGTTTTATATCCCCCTTGCTTTATTTCATTTATTTAATTGTATAATTTCCTTCTTGCTTTAAAACAAAGTACAAAGCTAATTTTCTTTTCAGGAGTACCAAACACATTTAGTTAGAGAGAAGGTCTTAGAATTCAGTGCTCATTATTTTTCAGCCTGAAGAGACCTATTTTCAACAGAACTTTTGCTGTTGCTGCCTGAATTTACAAAGCTGCAGTTCCCAGGCAAGCCCCATGCTAAGTTCAGTGTTGCCATAATTTAGAGTGGATTGCTGTTGTTCCTTTAAGAATATCCAGTGGCATCTAAGGTTAGAAGAAAATGTCAAGTGTAAAATGAAACAATCTTATTATGTGGTTCTAAGAAATGTCGGCAGCAGATCAAAATATTGAAGACTGGAGGAAGAGGAGGAGGAAAAAATGGAGATCTGTGCTAAATTCTGCAGACAAAGACAATCAAATAGAAATGAGGAAATAATTTGAAATAGTGTGACAATGTTTAATCCCATGGTCTACTTCAGGCATCTCTCTAGATTCCTTCCTAGGCTTCAGCTAGGAGAATTCCCCTGAGACCTACTTCTCAGCACTGTATTCCCCAAAACTGCTTTTGGGCTCTTGATGAAGAGATGTTCTGTAGTATCTGAAATAATGCAGTAATCACTTTTCCTTTGCTGTTGAACTTGGAGGAGATGAGTAAAGGGGTGAACCAAATGTTTCAGTATCTCCCTGCTGATGTGTTTGCACTTCTGCATTTGTAGGTTGGTCTTTGTGCACCAGCCTCTGGATTGAGTCAATTGTTTTGGTTGATTCTCTGTAACAATGTTGATTTTTCATTACTAAAGCATCCAGGAACAAATAAGAGCAATGAAGGGCTTAGCAACAAAGCCTGACAACTCCTACAACTTTATTCAGTGAATTTTAGGTCAGCAGTCACAGATATCATGAGTGACCATCTGGGACTTGGCCACAGCTGCTTGTATTTAACATCTGTACCATGTATAGAGATGTCAATTGTCTCAGCTACAGCTCATTTTAAATACTACTGCCTCTCTCTGCACATCTGCCTTTGGGAAAATGGTTCTGGGTTCTTCACTACTGTATTTACTTGCTGTACTCTAGATTAAGTATCATTTATTGTTTCCAGCTCTTATTTGAAAATTTTTCAGACTGACTCTGTCTTTGATTTCCTTCCAGAATACTTATTTGATTTCTTTCCCAGGTCACATGTGCAAATGAATCACACCAAGCTCAGATATCTATTTCTGTCATTTATTGTTGGATGGTGTTCTGGAAGCCCCTGTTCTTTGATCGCATCCAAAAAATGTGAAAGAATATTTTATTGATTGTAGTTGCAGATCCTCAATTTTTTTTTTCACAAGTATGGC
Organism: Spizella passerina; assembly: GCA_013401375.1. Lineage (NCBI taxonomy): Eukaryota > Metazoa > Chordata > Aves > Passeriformes > Passerellidae > Spizella > Spizella passerina. The sequence goes on along the minus strand of WBNQ01062940.1, from coordinate 19,064 downwards.
ATGTATTATCTATTCCAGTGTGTGATATGAGTACAGAGCTCTGATTGACACAAAGGTTAAGGGCTGGAATGTTCTGGAAGGTTGCTTAGTGTTCAGTATTACAATTGCAGTTTGTTTCATATTTTACAGATGAAGTTAAGAGAGTAATACTGAAGTGTTTTAACACTCACTCAGGAGACTTGTATATTTGCTAGAACAGCTACAAGTTGTAATATTAAACAAAAAGAATGCAGTATTACTATGATGTGGGGAATACTTTAAAAAAATAAACCTATGCCTGCTATAATATTTTTCTTCCTGTAATAATTAACTGGAAAAATTAGTCTGTTCTGTAACTTCAACAAAAAAGTTACATGGCAATAAATACCCGCCCCCCTCAATGTTTCCATTTTGTTTTGGGCACTGTAAGCAACAGGTTTTGCAGCTTATTTTTTTTTTTAATATTTTCAAAATTTCAAGCATGGCTGCCTTGATTTTGATTGGGTTATGCTACCAAATCTGCTTTGTCTTATAATCAGAGTAAATTTTTACCAACTAAATCTTACAGTCTCTTAAAATATTGTCCAAATAGGGTGCGGCCCTCACCCAGAAAGGGGTGCAAGACAACCTTGCTGTGTGAGTCATTTTTCTTTTTCTTCTTCTTTTTTTTTTTTGTAGTATCAAACTATTCTTTTTCTAACTCTCCTTAATATTTGCTTAGTTTTGCAAGCTGTGGGCATGTGTTAGAATAAATTCTGCTGTCATTCTTCAGTGGTGTTGATGGTGCTCTCCACAGTGGAAAAAACCAATTTTTCAGGAACTCTGATGAATTTTCTTTTTCTTGTGGTTTTTTTTTTTTTTGGTTTGATTTTTTGGGGTTTTTTTTAAGGCTTTTTCTGCTACATCAGGTTTTAGAGCAGAAATGGGTAGCTCATTCATGTATTACTTACATTTTACCCTGTACAAGTAAGTGTATGGCTGGACAGCAGGCTGGAAATAACTCACCAAAAGTCATTTGCAGAAACTAACATGGAAATTTGATTTGTCAGCTAGCAGAGAGCATTATCTGGAGCTGAGATTTTTTTAGTAATTATACTGTGGAAGAAACTTTTTTTATGCATTTCTTGTGAAATACAATGGTATTCTCTTTAGCTTTTGATGGAGCAGTAAAAGAATACCAGCAAAAGCAGAGGCTCATCACCAGCACTCATATATGCTTTCTGCATGCCTTGTGAATTCTGACCTAGAACAGAGGCTAAACAGAGCTAAAGAATAAAGCAGGGATTTATTTGGAGGCTTCAATGGATCCACCTTGGGCATCACAAGAGCCCAGCCAGGGCTACACCCAAGATGAACCAAAATGGCCACAAAATGGATGATCAGTCATGGGGATCACACTTTTATAAGTTCTGCTCCATTAGGATATTGGAATTAATTGTCCAATTACAGCTTTAGGTTATGAAATCCCATCCTTCTTGTTTTTCACTCTTCAGTCCACTGCTGTTTATGCCTGAGATCTGGATCATTTGTCCTTGGTCCCCAGCTAGAGAAGGAATTGTTTTGTCTACCTACCCTGAGAAGGGAGCTCACTATGCCCTCATATGAAACTCAGAACTGCCCACTAAAGCAGTACAGAATCTGAAAAATATAAAAGCTGAAACCTGAGGCCTCATTTCATGTCTCTAAAAAAAGAAGAGTTTTAAATAAATGCTGGGAATGTATTTTAGTGTTAACCAGATGTACTTCAGGCACTCTGACTTTGATTTGCAATGGAAAGGCTGAATCCCAGGAATCCAGGGGTTCAACAACCACAGACACCAACCTCACAACTGTCCCTGTTGTCACCTTAGCTGTCCCTGTAGCCTGTTTTGTCTTTGGTAGATGGAGAGAGGTGGGAAAAGCAGTGAGATGGGAGCAGCATGGAGGATTGTCCCAGCCCTTTGCCTGGGAGGTGCCCTGGGTGAGAGCGCTGACCCAAGGAGCGGCGTTGTGGTGGCTCCGCGCAGCCTTATCTGCTGTGGCTTTTGTCAGCACAAATCCTGACTTTGGATCTTCCCAAGGGATGGAACAGCCTCGTACAGGGCTTGGTAAAGGAACCACAGAGAGCAGGGAAGGAATCAAATCAAGCAAAATCATCTCGGTGACTGCTGTGAGCTCCTAGCAGGGAAATAAACAAGGAACAGTTTGTATGAGCTGTCATGGGGAGGTGGAAATGTCTTATCTCTACACGCTACCAATGGCTGGGGCATTTAGTGTTTTAGATGAAACAATTCCTGATGATTTATATGGTCAGAAAACTGAGCTCATTTTATTTTTTTTCCTTCCTCTTACTTTTGTTTTTCTTTGTATTTTGCTGTTTGATGGTTGGTTTTGTTCCTTTTTTTAAACAGGGAACTGTTTAGTGATTCACATCTGACTTCACGTTAAGATGTTTTAAACAGCCTCCAAAATTTGCAAGGTTGTGACTTCATTCAGACAGAAATGAAGCTCTTGGTGAAAAAGCATGGGGTATTTTCATTGCCATAATGATGTGAGGAGTACAGGAGGAATATACTCAGGGCTTTCAAATAATTATCTGTATTTTTTTTCCAGCTTTCCTACTGTTCCTCGTCTTCTCCCTCTACCTCCCCCAGTGATGCCGCTGCAATTGTAGTAGGTTCTTTGTTTATAATAAAAGTATTGCAAAGAAACCCTTGATCTTTGCATTCCAAGAGTGTCAGTCCAACTTCCTGAGGTTATTTCTCAATCCTTGCACGTATTTTTCTAGGAGGTTTTTGAGCAGTTCAGTCCACTCAAGAATCTGAGGAGAACATGATAGTGCTCTGTGTGTAAATCTAGGAAAACTTAAATTTGTTGAAAATGGGAAAAATATGAAGAATGTTTTCTGAGTAAGGATATGGGTGATTATGTATGTGTATACACATATTATGTATATTTGAACCTGTAAGATCCATTCATGGCTTCAAAGAGTTTTTATTTTTCATATGCTCTAATGTGTTAAATAAGAAATAGATAGCATTGGCAAACAGAAAACATTTTTTCATGCTTTGGCTTTTTAAAGCTTTTTATTATCATTTTTGGCACATGGTAATACCCGGCAGTTAGAGGTTTTTAAATGTGAGAACACATTTTTGATAATTTTTCCAGTGTCTTAAACAGAATTTTGCCTTCTGACACCACCTGTCAAAAGTTAGTTCTCTGCAGCTCTTGGATGAGCTGCAATGGAGAAAAGTGAGGCTGAACTTCAATGGATACTTCAGGAGGAAATGTGGATCCCACTACTATGTGTATTGCTCACTTCCAGTTGTGCTCATCCCTTGCTTCAGTATTTAAATACATTGTGTCCATTTTTGCAGGAAGGATTTCCAGGACCAAGTGGTCCAGTTGGAGATTCAAAGGGCTAGTGCATGTCTGCAAGGAGACAGTTAATGCTTTTTATTAGGAGGTTTTTAGCAATATAAGGATTTTTTTTTCTTCCCTCAATTTTATGAATAGATAAAAAAAAAGCCCAGGAAAAATAATTTCATCATTTTTTTTCCCTCTGGCAAGAGAAAAANATGGAAGAGTTTGGGTTTTTAATTCATCGTTTTTGAGCTCCGTGGCCATCATCTTGGATCAGCTCATATTTGTGAAGTCGCCCTCAGCTCCAAAGAGCATTGTGGCTGGGTGTGTGCTTACTTGGCCAGCCTGAGTGAATTGTGCATGTCACCTTTTGCCAGGCAGCAGTCCCTGGTCGCAGCTGGGCTCCCAGTGGGGCCAGGGCTGCAGTGGAAATGGTCCTGAGTGGGTGCCCACGGCCTCTCTGTCCTGGGAGAGACACAGCACACAACAGGCTGTGCTTCTGTGCCACAGCATGGATTAATCCTCATGGCTCCTGTGAACGTTTGGCTGTGCTGTTCCTTGGAGAACTGCTCCTGTGGCTCTCAGTTTTGATCTCATCTTCACCTTTTCTGCTGCAGGGATGAACTTCTGCTTCTCTGTCTGCGTGTGTCACTGCACTGATGCTTAGAGTGCCCTTTTCCTGAATGCAAATCCTGCTTCAGGCTGGCAGGATTTTCTTTCTCAGATATTTAGAACTAGGTATTTCTAACTAAACACTTACCTTCTTTAAATTTTTATTTTCTTTCAGTGCAGGGTGGCCTTCTGCCATTCAATCCACTCTTTAAATTTAGGAACAAGTCCTCTCTTTTCCCACATAAGATTTATTTCTTTTAATTTCCACTGAAATAAAATTTTCCTTGTTCCATGTTGGAGATTCTGCTTTTCCTGGGAGGCAGCTAGCACCATTTCTTTTATGTACAACTCTCTTATAAGGTAAGCTTGTTCCTTTCTGTCAGACTGTTCTGAATTTTACATGTAAGACACGTCAGCTGGGGATAGGTAAATGCTAATTATAGAGAGTGAATAAAAAGCTGGGATAAATTTCAACTTCCTCTTTCATCTGCATGAAATGATTGAGGATCACTTCACATTAAAGAGGAGAGATGTTATTTTAAAAATGTGGATTGCAGCCTTCATCTGACATGGATCACTTCCCACTGAGAGGAAGTGGCAGCAGCCACTTTGTAATGAAGACAAGAGTTAGCCAAGGCCAATTATTCATTGTGTAATTTTAAAAGGAAAAAAAGTGTTTTTACATTAGTGGTTACATTGTGGAGCAACGTTGAAAGGAGTTGCAAACTCTGGTGTCTGCAGAGGGATGTTTTTGAATGATTGTTCTAATTTCTTGTTCTAATGTCATAGAAAGCATGCTGAAATCTGTAAGGTGCCTTGTCCATGATCCTTGACTGAAAGATCCTATAGACTCCTTTTTGATTAATGAGATTTTACCACTACCTATTTATTCTAGGAATCTTGGGTTGTTATTTGCTAATAGCCTCCTGTCAGAGAGTTGAATTCCCTGGAATTAACTGATAAACCATAGAAAGCCCATTGCCATTATTTTGCATACCATCATTGGCTGTCTCTTGATATGGACTGATTTAATTTCAAATGTTTAAAAGAAATAATTTGAAATCTCCTTTATTTTANTCCTTTTTGATTAATGAGATTTTAGCACTACCTATTTATTCTAAGAATCTTCTCCTCTTGAGCTGTTTCTTGCTGATATCCTCCTGTCAGAGAGTTGAATTCACTGGAATTAACTGATAAACCATAGAAAGCCCATTGCCATTATTTTGCATGCCATCATTGGCTGTCTCTTGATATTGACTGATTTAATTTCAAATGTTTAAAAAAATTAATTTGAAATCTCCTTTATTTTACTTTTGGGCACATTTTTTTCCTTGCTTTGACCTCCTGAGATCACAAATACTTGTGCAGTGCCTGCAACACTGTAAGAATGACAGCTACTAAATGCACAAAGTTGGTGGCTGTGGTAATAATCTGGTTTATATTTGCAGTGGGCTCATTAGTACAGGATGTAAAGGGAAATTGAGAGACTCAGTAATTTGATTAATAATATAAGGACCAAGTAACCCAAACAGTTGGGTTGGATTTTTTTTATAGTAGTACTTGAAGGATATTCCAAGTTTATAAAGCTTGGTGAAGGAAGAGAGTGCAAGTTATTTTAGCTTTCAAATGACATTATTGACAGGGGAGAAAAAAGTATTCTATGCCTTATAAAAATAATTCAGATTTAGGAAAAAATGTGTACTGAGATGAACAAAATCCATTTGGAACGAAAAAAACTTGGGCCACTGTATGTATCTGAACCTTCTGCTCTGCTTTGGAATATGCATCAGTTCTGCAAAGATATTTTGTGCCAGGGTAAGTGGAATATAGCAAATTGCCCAAAATACCCAGCTATGACACTGGAATACTGCATGGAACTTCCCAGCCAGGCTCTTCCTTGAATAATGAGTGAGATCATGGATGGTTCAGGTTGTGTAATCATGCTGACTTGGCAGGAACAAGCCCTGTGTGAAGCCTGTGTCACTTATTCTCATTACATTCTTATAGAAAATTCCACTGGAAGCACACCTATGGGTAGCTAAATGGCACCAGCCTGATTTTCCTTATTAAAATAGTAAAAATTAATAAGTAAGGGTGATAAGCTGGATGGAATTTGAGAGTTAATGTTAAAAAATGTGGAATCCATGAAGCTCTTACTGTTAGATGTGCTAATGTGTCTTTCCAGCTCTCAGGTTGGACATGTGGTTTCCAAATTACTAAAAATGCTCCTTGTGACAGGAGAACTCCTGATACACAGGCATTCAAATTCTGGAATCTTTCTTCATATTCTGCTTTGGTTTTGATTGCTGTGACTTTCTTAGCAAACAGACACGAGTGCTGGAACATTCACTGATAAGGCTGATTGAAGAGAACCTGCACAAATTAGCAAGAAACGTGGTTTCAAGTTTGTAGTCAAGGGAATCAGAATGGGAAATGCAGTTCTGAATATAATCTTTCTTCAAAGGAAAAAAAAAGCAGAAGCGAGACATAAAATTCATTATTCAAGAAGAGCTTGAGTTCTGTATATTTAATGTTCGCTAAGATTTGATTGTAAATTGCCAGTAAACTAAGTAACTTTTTAAAAACCTATTTTATGAATAAATTTAAATAATGAAGGCATTAGAGAAGATCCTGATCCTTTAGATTAGAGCTTCAAATGATAAAAAGGATCAGCCATGTGTTCTGAAAGAACTGCTGTGGTTTGTTACTCTCTTGGTGATTAGCTTATGGAAATATCAGTATTGAAAAACAAACATTGTTTTTCAAAGGACAGATGAGCCTTGTACAACCCTAAAAATGTTGTTCACAAGCTTTCAGTCTTTGTTCCTTTGTTGTAACATTTGATGAGATTGCAGCATTATTTACAATGCTTACCACCAATTTTTAAAGCTGGAATTTGCTTTCAAAATGTGATAGTTAACTTAGTCCTTAACTAAGCCAAGTACTGATCCAAAATAGTTCCTTTATCTCAGTATATTTCTATTGCTTGACTCTTTCTTATTTATGAGTCTGCAATAAAAAATAATCACTGTATATTTTCAGTTTTCTGCTTATACTGTTGTTATTTACAAGAAATAAAGAAAAACCTGTAATATGCTCCATGTTTCTACAACCCCAACCATTTGTTACTGGCATCTAGGAAGATTAAGTTCCAACAATTACAGTGCTTTTAAATTTCCAGAAGCAGTGTGCACATCAGATGCTTTCTGCTTCTACAATGATGCAAAGTAGCCATATGCCTAGTTAACCATCTAATTAGGCTTTGCATCACTGAAGCAACAGAAAAGGCCCAGAGTGTTTATTGTTCAAATCTCCAACATTAATTCACCAGATTCACTTGTCAGCCTAAGAATTAGAGAGGAGCCAAAATAAGAGGCCTACTTTGAAGCAGTCTTGTTAACAATCTCTGATTTCCCTCTTTTTTTTTTTATTATTTTATAAAACGTCAGAGAAAAAAAAAGCTTCTGGGGTTCTGGCTTGAATGATGGAAGTAATGTTTGCAACATGCCTTCAAAACCTGAGTTTTTCAGGTTTCACTGCCATTTTGTTGGCAGGTAATAAGAGAAATGCAAGTAATGGGCTGGTCGTTTTGCTTGTTGTTTAGAAACCCTTCCTGTATGGAAATCCCACTGACAATTTTTCCATTATATTGGTTGGGTCTGTTACTACCCTACTACTATGGGTATTCTTCAGTACTAAAGGGACAGCCTGAATTATCATAAGATTGTATAAAACCTTGGCTGATAAACTGTGAAAAATAGCTCTTTATTTTTCATGTTACCTGACAAAGAACTTTTGCCTGTTTAGGAGGCAAAGAGCATTGCAAGTGAGAAGTACCCAGTTTAATTGGAAGGTGGTATTTTCTCCTTTAAAATTGTTCCTAGTAGGCAAACAAATGAATACAGGAAACTCAATTATTTTTCTATTATCAGCTACTTCCACTCTTTTTCTCTCTCCTTGAATTTGGCCATCAAATTCCAACTCCATGCACAATCACCTCTGATGCAAAATGAATATTTATTTTTTAAAATGTATAAATTAAAAAATACTAGCTATGTACAGGTGGTCCCATAAAGCTTGTTGGCTTAACTGTCTCCATTTGTGTTCAATCTTAAACAGTAACTAGTAAAACAAAAGCATTTGTGCTTGGAATATTTAGGAAAAGAATTGAATAATGAAACTGGTAAAGGTCAGGGAGACTCTGAGGAAAAGTGTGATCCAATATATTGGTTACAGATTTTTTTCTATGAGGATCATCCAAGTTTTTTCATAAACATAGGTTTGAAAGAACAGTATATTAGGGATAACTCTGTTGGAAGAAACGATGTTCATGAGGAAACATGGAGATTTCTTGTAGGGTCTTTTCTGTCTCTGACTTCTACAGTCTGTGCTGCCAAAGAGAGAGATTTAAGACCAGTGTTTTAAAAGTGATTTTCACATTCAGACTGTCTTTTTTCCAAAGACAGATATTGCAAAACCCAGAATACATTTTGTAGTGTGGAATTTCTCCTTGCATCCTTCACATCCTGAATCTGTTTAGTCAAAGGCTTTGGACAATGAGTGAAGTGACCAGGGTTTGTTTTGGCAGCTAACACTACTTGCTACATCTGTCATTCATCTCTTGGAAACCTCTGAAATATAAAAATGAAGACAATGTTTAAGAGAAGTGATGTGTGAAAAATCTATTGTCTGTGCAGCATTTGCAGTAGCAATCTAGGGACATTTTTCTTGGCTTTCTGTCTGGTACTAAGGTTGATGAAGGAGTCAAAGCCACTGCTCAGGCTAGAAAGCCACTAGTAAAGAAAGCATGAAAGTCCACACCATGGCTGAGTGGACTTTCACTTATTCACCTTATGTTGGAAATCTATTCCTGGAGCATTTAAAATTAATGCTTTCATGGTCTTCAGGTTAATGATTGTTACAGTAACTGGTAGAATAAATGCAGGGTGGCCCAGATAATAACATATTTATGTTATTAGAGATGTCTTTGGCTTATTTTGGCAGGGTACCAGAGGATTAAAAATCTTACTTTCTATGTTTGCAGCCAGCGTTTAAAATCATGTGCATGGTGAGGAGTAAAATTCAAATAATTTTGCAGGTGTTAGTCTTACAGAAATAGGAAAGAGTAGAAAAGATTTCTTTGTTTAGGATCAAGACTTTGAAAGCTGTTGAAATGTGTGTCAGAATGTGTGATCATGGGATCAGACACTCTTTAACTCAGCTGATGTTGAGGTATATTTAAATTAATGTCTGGTCCTCTATGCAAGTCATTCTTTTTATATTTTGTATCTCTCATTGGAATAACTTCCATTTTTGAGTGTAAATCTGTTTTTTGTTGAACACTGGAGCTCTAAATGGCAGAATGAGTTACCAGCCTCAAACGGAGGCAGGTCTCTGCCATCCCCTGGCCACAGAGCAGCCCCTTTGTGCTGCTCTGCAGTGTCACAGCTGCTGCAGCCTGAAGGGTGGATGAGTAAATTTCTTCTGCTTTCAGAGCACATCAAAGGACAGTGGCTGAATGGGAGATTAACTATGAAAACATGAAACGCCTTTGTGGGGACACATTGCGTTAGAGCCTGTGCCCGTGCTGTGGAGTGAGTGCTCTGCTTCTCGATGCTTTAAACAGATGGGTAGCTTGGTTACAAGAAGAATATTTGTATTATTTGTACAAATGTCTTGCTGCTAATTTTTTCCTTAAGTTTTGAAAGCACATAGAGGGTGATACTCAGCAATTCTGCCTTGAATTCCTGCTTGGACAGGTTTTTCTGATAGAGCACCTGAGCACAGCTTTGGCTGGGTCCTATTTCTCCTATGATAAATTTGATTTCTCCCTCCTATAAAATTATGCTTTTATATCCCTTTGGGATCTAGAACTTTCTTTAAAAAAAAGTTAAGAGTAGCAAATGAATTCAGTCTGACATGGCTCTGTCAGATTCATGTTGTTTGGCTGCTCTGTGCCTGCGTGTCTATGGTGTGCCTTTGGTTGTGGCTAATGGCAATGTGCAGGTTAAACTTCTGTACTGGACCTAAAAAAACAGCTTCCCAAGTGTGCAGGACTGTTGGAAGGAGATTATTATCTACTTCCCACTGCACATTTTCCTGAAGGTTCCTCTTTTTTTCTTTTTTTTTTTTTTAAATCTTCTGTTGCTGCCACACGCGCTAATGGATTTCTGTACAGGAAGCACCAAATCTTTCAAAAGGCTGAATTCAGCAATTTTGCAAGGCCTGTAGTCCATTAAGCTGAGGGACCAGTTGAATCAAAGAGGCTGCACAGCCCCTAGTTTCAGTTTTGAAAGCAGTGGCCCCCAGGAATGAAATGTTATAAAAGACAACAGAGCTAAGCTTTTATTTTTCTACCTTGGACTGAGTTCTATTTAGCAGCAACACGAAATTTCTATCAGGTTCCCTCCATACGGTCCTTTCAAGGCTCCAATAAAGGAATGAATGCCAGAGCAGAGCCTTTACCCATTCAGATTTCAGCTCTGTTAGCTTTCAATACCAGAAATGTATTTGAAAGTGGGTAAGGTTTGTTAACTCTAATATACCACTGTCACTCATCCTGCTCCAAAAGAATCAAACTATATATGTGTTGGGATTTGCAATTCAAATGAAACCATTTTACTTCTTGAAAATGGGCTACTGTGGAGGAAAAAAAGGCTGTATAAAGGATCACATTAACCTACAGCAATAATATTATAACAGCACTGTTCGTGATACTATAGTTAGGGTTGTGCCAACTGGTTAATTTATGAGCCTTCTCCTTCCCTTTCTGAAATGCCCAGCTGCTTTTCCCCCAGCTTGACAAATTTCTGATTAAAAGTCTCAAATACAAGTGCTCAGCTTGTCAGAAAACAAACTTCTATAGACTGAGGTTTATTTCAAAATGGTAGTGAGGTTCTATATCCTTTTAAAATTCATTTTTAAGAGAAATCTAGCACCATTTATTTTTCTATATGTTGCATCTGCATGATCACACTGCCATACTTTTAAACTGGTTAATATCTGAGGAATTTTACTTTTTAGCTTATTGCCTTGTTTTAGGGACTGAAAAAGAGCACTCAGAGCATATTTCAAAGGTTAGTAAACACAGACTTTGAGAAAATGGGAAGTTTTACCCATCTTGGAAAAATCATCACCAGTGACTGAAGAGTTTCTTGATAAAGTGTCTGGGCTGCATTTTGTGGGAAAGTAGTTGCAGCAAAGGCTCTCTGCTGCTATCAGTCAATGATAATTAAATAAGAGGACACTTGGAAACCTGTTGCCTTTTAGGCTAATAGTAGAACTGTATATAACTGAGAATTAAAAATCCTGCTGCTAAAATAGCAAAGTGGTGGGCTCAGTAAGAGTGAAACCAGAGGTTTTAATACTAATGTTTAATGCTATCACTGACATTAATGTTAAGCCTTTTAATACCAACACTGCTGTGAGTGTGACAGTTGGAGCTCAGGGTGTATGAAGAGAGGAGAAGATAGCTTAGAGCAGTGGATCTAAATTTTAAAGCTAGATTTTTACCTGAAGGGAAGGGAGTTGGTCTCAGTGTCCTCATAGCAAGTGTGCTACAGGGTACAAAACTGTGTGTGACCAAAGGAAAGGGAAGCATTTCCAATGCTTACCTGGTACCAGGGTAGGTAAAATTAAGAGACAGAAACTTCCAGAAAAGCAATATGCTCCTGAATTTATCTCTTCAAAACATGAAGTATATTGGAAATAGTATCTGGAAGCGTATTTCCAGCCTATCTGGAAATAGAAGCCTAAAGAAAAGGTCAGTTTTAAAAAATAGATACTGTCAAACAAAGTCTTGAAATAAAGTGCATTCTTTTCAAGTCTTTTCATTTCTAGATATGTGACTGAGGCCTGGAGAATGTGATTACCTGACTCTATGTTCTACTTTTTAGTCTGGGAAATTTTTTATTTCTAAAAATAAAAGAAGAATTAACGTAAAATTCTTCCTGTTTGCTAGAGTGGTTATTCTGTCACTCACCAAAATGACCCAAAACCTGCTCTGTTTTTGCTGAAATGCTTCTAAAGGGCTGCTTTTGCATCAAAGCTCATATTGGCTTTTGTGGGAGTTTTGGTGTGTGTACATACGTGTGTGTGATGTGGGCTAACACAGGGAAACAGAAGGTCAGGCCAGCACTTGTGGGCACTTTTCTAGCAGATCACACTTCCAGTTCCATCCTTCAGAGTACCTTTGCCAAAATATTTCAGGATGTATGTCATGAGCTGCTCCCTAACCAGTATTTAATATATCTTATCTGTATTGTGTGTGTGCATATGAGTGTATGTCTAAACAAACTTACAGAAATACTCATATGTCATTAGATATTTATACTCAGCATACGTTTAAGAAATTGGGTGGACACAAATACAATTATTGTGTAAATGTGTTAATAGATGTCTATATATGTGTATTGATATTTATGCAAATTTTTGTTTGCATGTGTGTGTCTGTATGTATATTTTGCCAACAGTGCAAATACGGGGGAAGAAGGTTCAAGTCCAGGGCTAAGGGTCTCTGACTAATTCCTATTAATACTCCTGTCTTCCAGTTTGTGACTGAGGTCACTGAGCACTGATTTAACCCCTATGGGCAGCAGCAAATGCTGTTTATGGGACCTGTCAATGTTGTCTTCAAGGTTTTGAATCTCACTTTTTCACAGAAGGATTGAAAAAGAAAAGAGCATTTATGGAAAAACATGAGATCACTCTCTATGAGGAATATTTTGAACATTTTCCCATGAGCACATCAGCTCAGGATCTGGGAACACTGAGTTCCTGGAAGTGGGAACGTCCTCCCAGCAATGCAGGCTCAGAGCTGCTGGTGTGGGAAGAGCCAAAGGGCTCCAGGGGTGGACAGAGCTACACTCCCCCTGCTTATCCATCCACCCTTCAGGAACAATAAGCTGGGCCAACATTAACACATGATGTTGCTCCAATTTCTCTGGCTACTTCTGCAGGATTTGTTTCTGCTCCTGAGGCCAACTGGCCCAGCCTTGCTTGCACCAGTACAGCAAAATCACCGAAGAGAGGAACTGCATCCAATGTACCCCTGGAAAGAGTTCCTTGTTTGGGGTCACACCTGTCCTCACAGCCCTGCCCTGCAGAGTGCTCGGCCCAAAGTGGGGTCCTGCTGAGATCTGAGATCCTGGAGGGTGTGCCAGGCCTTGGACCCACTCCCCAGCCCTGTTTGCTCACACAGACAGTCTCTGGCAGCTGAATTGGTGCTTTCTTGAGCATCTGCTCAAAAGGCTTGCAGTGTAAATGATGGGTGAATCTCATCTTTAGAAATGTCCAACTATTTGCTTAATTCCTATGCCTCTCTTTCTCTGCCCCAGGCTCATCTCCTCATTAAGCCTGATTGTTTAGAAGTCAAAATCTTTGTCCATGTGTACATTTATGTGCTATTGTCAAAAGTAGCACATAAATGTACACGTGGACGAAGATTTTGACTTCTAAACAATCTTCCTAATCTGCTGGTGAACTCAGTTACGTTTTGCAAGAGTTCATGGTTTAGAAATTTTAAATTTCTTGGATGTGTGGTGAAAAAAGCAGTATTTAGTGAGGATGTGGACTTCAAATGAATTCTTCTACCAACAGAAGGCAGGAAACCCTGGCTTCTCATGATGGAAGCAGTCACAAGGTAAATATATCCTGGCTCATCAGCTCCAGTGATGAGCACCTGCTGCTTGCCCATCTGATAAAATAGTGGGAGGACAGACTGGAAGAGGAGGGAAACTGCAGGGAACAAGGGACAAGAGGAAAAGATGGAAGATGGAAATCTAGAGGAGAGCTTGCTTCCAGACCCTGGCAGCTAAAAATGTGCATATTGGTTTTATTNGAGCACTGATTTAACCCCTACGGGCAGCAGTAAATGCTGTTTATGGGACCTGTCAATGTTGTCTTCAAGGTTTTGAATCTCACTTTTTCACAGAAGGATTGAAAAAGAAAAGAGCATTTATGGAAAAACATGAGATCACTCTCTATGAGGAATATTTTGAACATTTTCCCATGAGCACATCAGCTCAGGATCTGGGAACACTGAGTTCCTGGAAGTGGGAACGTCCTCCCAGCAATGCAGGCTCAGAGCTGCTGGTGTGGGAAGAGCCAAAGGGCTCCAGGGGTGGACAGAGCTACACTCCCCCTGTTTATCCATCCAGCCTTCAGGAACAATAAGCTGGGCCAACATTAACACATGATGTTGCTCCAATTTCTCTGGCTACTTCTGCAGGATTTGTTTTTGCTCCTGAGGCCAACTGGCCCAGCCTTGCTTGCACCAGTACAGCAAAATCACCGAAGAGAGGAACTGCATCCAATGTACCCCTGGAAAGAGTTCCTTGTTTGGGGTCACACCTGTCCTCACAGCCCTGCCCTGCAGAGTGCTCGGCCCAAAGTGGGGTCCTGCTGAGATCTGAGATCCTGGAGGGTGTGCCAGGCCTTGGACCCACTCCCCAGCCCTGTTTGCTCACACAGACAGTCTCTGGCAGCTGAATTGGTGCTTTCTTGAGCATCTGCTCAAAAGGCTTGCAGTGTAAATGATGGGTGAATCTCATCTTTAGAAATGTCCAACTATTTGCTTAATTCCTATGCCTCTCTTTCTCTGCCCCAGGCTCATCTCCTCATTAAGCCTGATTGTTTAGAAGTCAAAATCTTTGTCCATGTGTACATTTATGTGCTATTGTCAAAAGTAGCACATAAATGTACACGTGGACGAAGATTTTGACTTCTAAACAATCTTCCTAATCTGCTGGTGAACTCAGTTACGTTTTGCAAGAGTTCATGGTTTAGAAATTTTAAATTTCTTGGATGTGTGGTGAAAAAAGCAGTATTTAGTGAGGATGTGGACTTCAAATGAATTCTTCTACCAACAGAAGGCAGGAAACCCTGGCTTCTCATGATGGAAGCAGTCACAAGGTAAATATATCCTGGCTCATCAGCTCCAGTGATGAGCACCTGCTGCTTGCCCATCTGATAAAATAGTGGGAGGACAGACTGGAAGAGGAGGGAAACTGCAGGGAACAAGGGACAAGAGGAAAAGATGGAAGATGGAAATCTAGAGGAGAGCTTGCTTCCAGACCCTGGCAGCTAAAAATGTGCATATTGGTTTTATTTTCTGGAGGGTGCAAAACGTAGCAAGCATTTGATTTTAACTTTTGAGCACCTGGTTGCAAATTGGAATCCAGAATCCAAATGTTCTGTATGCCTTGGCATCCTAGAGGAAGTATGCAGTGAAGGTATCTCAGAAGGGGGACATGTCGAGTGAGGACATGCTTCAAGACAGTTAATAAGAGTTGCAGAAGACAAAAATACAGGAGGTTGTGTCCAGCTCTAATAATTTTCTGAGGTTTAGGTACTTTGTTCAGCAGGAAAGTCACTTGTGTGGGTGCATATCCACTGAGTATTTCTGAAAATACCTTTTATTTTAAATAACTGAACAGAAAAATTTGTTTTCTTTTCAAGGAGAAGGGATGGAAGGTCTGAGGTCGTGTTCATATGTTTTATGCCATGATGGGGATTACAGGCATAGTCTTGGGACTAGAACCAAGACTGTCTTTTTCTTAGTAAGTGGCATAACTACTAGACTTTAGAAGCATGATTTCTTGCATGCTTCTTTTTTTCTTTTCTGTATCACTGAGACTTATATTTTACAGGAAAACAGAGCAGTGATTCAACTGAAAGGCTGAAGAATTTCCTTTGTGCAGTCTGGTAGATGGCTCATTCTCATGGGTGGAGGCAGATGTAAAAGAAAACGACTTGGGTCTCCCACACAGAGGGTAAGTGCCCTGACAATTGCATTCTTGCATGAAAGCACAGCTTAACCACCTAAAGCAAAGCAGTTGTTGCAGCTCTGTTTTGCAAGAAGCTTTATCCTCTTGACTAGATACGTGGCTTTATGTATTTACAAATGAAGTGTATCTGTTAGATCAGCCTTTGAGGGGTGACAGTTTAATTTCTATTTCGTAAATCCTGATTGATTTCGTGTAAGCTAGGCTTTGACCTGCTTGACTTTGTATAAAGCATGGCAGTTGTCAGACACTGATGGTCTGTAGCTGTGCAAAAGTCAGCAGAGAAGTGGTGAAGATGCTCAGTTTGTGTTGGTGCAGTGAAAACGATGGAGAGCAACAGCCAAAGGTTCCCCTTTTTGCTGTGTCCTCTGTGCCTCTGTTAGCAAAGGATTAGCTCAGTTCTCACACCTCTCCTTCCCGAGCTGAGATACTCATGAGGTTTTGCTCTAGTTACCAAGGTATTTGCAAAGCAAAAGAAATTGCACCTGACAATGTTCGTGTGCAACCTGATTGCCAAACATGTGCACTTGAAAAGATTTTAATTTGGCTTGCTCTGCCTGCCATTCCCAGGCTGTGGCTCTGCTTTCCTCCATGTGGTATTTAAACTGTGCTTCCCACAGCAGATTAATCCCAGCACACCCCACATAAGGGTACACTGGGATGAGATGTGGATGATCTAATGGAGATCCAGCATTGTTGAATAATTAATTTAAATTATTAGGGATTATACTCCCTAAATATTGAGCAACCGGTCCTGCCTGGGGCTATGTTGTTATATGGCTTTTCACCAGATTTCAATTTTCAAATCTTTTAAGTATTTCTAAGTGGAGTTATGGATCCTGTGGGGAAGTTCAAAGCTATTGATGACATTTATCTTGTGACTGAGTGTTTTATAATCAGGGGGACAGCAAACCTTAGATTGAGTCATAGAAATGAAGAAGAAAGAGAAGTCAACCAGGCTCTAACAGACCTGAGTGGTTCTGCCCTACTGTGCTGTGGTTGGCTTTACTGTTCCTCATGCAGCCTCACTCCACTGGGTTTATTGTTTTGCACAGACAAAAATTGTTTGCTCCTCTGAGTAAAGGAAAACTGTTATAAAAAGCACAATTGAAAGTCTGTCCAAAACCCCTTTCTTATAGAAAATGACTTGGTTGAGGCATTCATTCAGTGGCTGTTTTCTACAACACATCTGAGGCTTTTCTATGCTTTAGAATATGAATATTAAATAGAGGTTAACCACCATTTGGCAAATGAATAGTATGAAACAGGTTTGTAAGACTAGAAATTTGTAACTGACAAAATAACAGGCTCTGTACCTGGCAGCTGTTTTGGGTGATATAATATCCAAGTAAATAAACACAACATTTCTCTGAATTTCTGCTGACTTTGGACCTGAATAATGTATGCAGCACTTTTGGGTTCTAGCTGATGATGAAAAGGGTGACTAGGGACCAAGGATTATGTGATTGCCTTGAGGCTGGTTTACATCCAAAAGTTCTTTTAAACCTGATGGTAAATCCTTTATTCTACTGTAATTCTGAGGTGATTCAATTGAAGGCAGCAAAGTTAGACTTGTTTCAGGAAAATGGGATGGGAATTTGGGCAGACTTAGCCAGCAGCCTGGGTTGATAATGTGGGGCCCAGGTTCTGCCATGGCTCTCAGGAGCAGCTCCAGGTCAGTGTTTTAAGGGCTATGTGCACAGCACAATCATACTCCTCACCTTGTATTTCTTTATTTCAGCCTCATTTCCATCCTGGTTTCTTTGGCTCCTTTCCTTCACAGCATAAATACTCAGGTTCATGAATGTAGCACATATGAACTTGGAACTTGCATGATTCTGTAGTGAGAGCATAACTAATGCATCTTCTTCATGAGGAGATGGGAAACAACAAGTAAGGGGAAAAAAATACTTTTTTTTTGATATCTTGAAATGGGAAAATAAGGTAAATTAATGTCTCTGCATAATTCCATGAGTCTTTTGTCTAAAATAATGTATGGATTATTATAAGTATAACAAAAAGTCAGACTTATGAGACTGATGCTTAACAGCTGTTGAGAAAAACCTGACAAACAAAGGCTTTGGCTGCATTTAAACACGGCCAGCAATGTGGTAGAGTTGTCTCATTGAACCAAACAGGACTTCTCAGATCTATAAAGTTGTTTAGATTCATATATTATGTTGTAATATCCATATTTTGTTGTTAATTTGTCAATACTTTTTCTTTTGTTTCTTTTTTTTAAAGAAAAGAGGAGGTCAAGCTGTTGCAATAATTATGGTTAACTTAAAGCAAAAATGCTCATCAAAATATTTTCTCATTTGAAATAAGATGAGGAGTCGTGTGGAAGGGTTTTGCTCAAATATGCATTCAAATTCAGGACAGAAAATGAGCTTGTAAACAGGAAATTCTCTTTTGCAGACTGCAGTGCCAAACACATCCTGATACATACAGAAACAATCATAAAATGCTTTTTGTTTACAGAACTATTATTGCTCTAATAGAAAGATTAAATTTTGGAAGAGCTGCCTGTAAGTTAATGGGGAGGACTTCAGGCAAGCAACCTCAGGAGCATTTGAGTGGGTTGGGAGTCTTTAGTTTGGTGGGTGCATATCTGAAATAAAACTATACCTTGAGTGATGTTGATGCTTTTTAAATTATACTTAAGATAACACTTGAATGAACGGCTGAAATGGAACCTGATTCAGGTAATTCACAAGATGTCTAAAAACAAAAGGTCTTGGAAGGAGTTTTCACCTTTTACTTTCTTTAACTAGCATAATGTATTCAGCTGGGAGGTTTTCTTCTGTCATTGTTTATTCTTTCCTGACCTGAAACTTATGTCAAAGCAAGATTTTCATGCCAGATAGTGCTAATATTTACCCTGCCTAACAGCTCTTTCTTTCAAATAAGGTCATTTCCATGTGTGCTGCCCAGCAGGGTGTTTCAGATGAAGAATTGATATGATGTTGGGTATTTAATTTGGAGGTTCATATAACAGGTTTGCTATCCTTGCAGTTTTGTTATTATCTGGAAGAAAAGTTTTGACATCTGTAATTGTCCACCCACCACTGAAGCAGTCAAACATGCTTTATAATTATATGGAGAAACCTTATGGGCTCAGCTGCAAAATTGAGTGTCCAAAGCAAATAATGGAGACTTGGCTGCAGAACACGTTCCCCTCCTCAAATAAGACAGGAACAGAGAGAGAAAAGAGTAAGACTCCTGCATGAAAAAAGTGCTGTGGCATTTAATAGAATTTGATAATCTTTCTACATGAATTACCTACCAGCTTATAAAAATGAACAAGAAAAGATATTCTGCTTCTCCAAGTCTATATGGCAATTAAAA
>WBNQ01062937.1:28620-39271 GCA_013401375.1 Spizella passerina | reverse complement strand
TTTCAAACATTTATTAAAAGTGTTAGAAACCATGCTGGCTAGAAGTGTAGTTTGCAATTTTCTGAGTGCTGGATGTCTCTCTCAGAAAAATTCATTATAACAACAGAGTCACTGGGTTGACTCTATTTGTGTAAAACAACAGACTCTCTGGAGATACTAGAGGGGTAACAAAACAAATGTACAGTGTCCTGATAGAAATACAAGTATTGATCTGATGAATATTGCAGCCTAAAGACTACATGTTATTAGGGTGTAATGAAATCTTGTTGTTTTGGCTTCAGAGCTGTAGCTCTGCTGCTGGTCACTACAGCACTGAATTATTCAGAAATCACATCTTTGTTAATACTCAGAGGCTTTAGAAGATGCCATCAGCCTCCTTGTTGCTTTTTTTCCTTCTCTCCCATCCAAATGTTCTTTCTTGTCTCTAAATATTTTATAGATGCTTGAAATAAAGACTTTCCCTCTTGGTTTTGCCCTGTTGGACAGAAGCTGAGGTTGTGGTTTATCAATACAGTAAATCTGGCACTAAGACTCTCAGTATTGGATCCAAAATGCCACAGGCAAGAGATGCCAAGTGCTGATTCAGTACAAACTGCCTCTCAGAGCTCAGATTTATCTGAGAATTTTTGATAGATTCTCACGTAGGGCTTTCTGCTGAGTCAGGTGGTGTCTGCACTCCCACTGCTGCAATAAAGTTGGCACAAAAGCAGCAGGAACTTCATCTCATCTGCTCTGGCTCCTTCCAAGGAGCAGCCCCATGTACCCATTCCTATCACAGATTGAATGTATGTGCTGGCAAGGCCAGGGCTCTGCAGGTTGGGGTCACCAGCAGCAGAGCCTCTGCCTGAAGTGAAACCTCTCCTGTCACACGGGAGGAGTGTTTGAGGTGCCAAATCCAATTCAGACACAGCTTATCCACGGAGCAGCACTCTGCTAGGGATGCAGGTGGTGTCAGATAGCTGGGAGCTGAGCTGTTTGGGTGATCAGCCCTTCCCAGTGCCCTCAGCCACTTCCCCAGAGTGCAGCTGATCCCTCAGAGGGTTTGCTGCTGGCTCAGCACTGCTCCTGTTGCTCCAGTGTGCTGGGCACAGCAGCACTGCTCCATCCCTGTTCCCCCAGCTGGGCTGCAGTGGAATTCCTGGCACTCAGAGCACTCCCCAGCTCCACACTGACTTGGGAAATTCTCACATTTCTCACTCTCAGAGGAGTGCACCTCCCCNATGGCCAATCACAGGCAGCTGGCTTGGACTCTCGGTCCTAGACACCTACCTTTGTTATCATTCCTTCCTATTCTATTCTTAAGTAACCTTCTGATGAAATCCTTTCTTCTATTCTTTTACTATAGTTTTAATGTAATATATATAATAAAATAACAAATCAAGCCTTCTGAAACATGGAGTCAGATCCTCGTCTCTTCCCTCATCCAAAAGCCCCTGTGAACACTGTCATAGCTCCGAGCCATGCAGTTGGGCTCATGCACAGCTCTATCCACAGCTGTCCCCAATTCCACGTGTCAGGCATAGAGACAAAACCACCTGAAAGTTTCAGAGGGAATCAGCCCATCCAGTGCTGCATGTGATGTCTCCCTACCCTCCCAGCCCTGCTTTATTAACACAAGTGTCCTTCAGTGCTCTTTCCCTGGAAATCAATCTCTCCAGCCCTGATTGCTCTGTCACATTCCCTCTGTAGGCAGCCTGGCTGAACACTTTTATCCTGCTGCCCGCAGGCAGAGTGGTCCCACAAAGAGCCCTCCAGACTGAGCTCAAGGTCACAGGTCCTAATAGCTTCCTTAGGATGGCTGCATACTCTGCCACAAATTCACTTCCAGCCTCACCTTCCTGTGGAATTAAATCCACTCAGCTCCAGCACTGGTGACAGATGCTGTCCAGAGCAGACCTTTGTTTATAAAGGTTTTTCTAGAACTCTGGTTCTTCTCTACAGGGAGTAGTTTCTGGCATCAGGGCAACTTCTGCTTCTCACAAACAAACACACAAGCTCTGTGAAGTGTTCCCAGTTCAATGTGAGCACACATTTCTGTTACTGAGTGGTTGTTTTATCGCTCTCACCACTGCAGGCAGTGATGCATCCACTGCAGCTCAGCTGCTGAGCCACAGCTGGCCTCAGGTCAGCTGCAAATACCCAAATCCTGGTTGCTAATTACATCAAACCTCCTAAATGAAGCTCCTAAATGAAGCCCTAAATTTTTAGGGCTTGCTCCTTCATTTAGGAGCAATGCACAGGCTGCTGTTCCCTCAGCAGTGGAGTGGAGGCCCTCCCTGTCCCAAAGCCAGCAACTTGTGTGCACAGGATGGGGGATATAAGTCTCTCTTGGGTCACTTGCAACAACTTTGAGCCAAACTTGCAGCAAAAGACAACAAAATAAAGCATCATGAATAATCTGTGCCATGCTGGAGGTATCAGAGTGGCACCTGTGGCTCCAAGTCAGGGATTTGTTTGTCTGCCCACCTAAGATGCAGATATTAATGCAGCCTTTGGGGCCTGACTTGAGAGATGGTATTTTGGAGCTGGTGGTCCCGGCAGCCACAGTCTGGACCCCCTCCTCCATCCCAGGCTGCCTTGAAGTGTTGGTTAAGGGGCTCACACACACATCCTATAGGGCAGTCACAACATATTTGTGAATTAATGCTGTGCTCCTTCCTTTGTTGCATTTGATTCACTCTGAGTCAATCCACTTCCAGAGAATCCATCTTTCTTTAGGGAAACATTGATTTTTAAAAATAGGAGGCATTTAAACATAGTGTACATCCTGGAGTGGATAAGAAGGTCAGGCTGGTCACTGAATTGCATAGGAATGAAGCAATGGGTGGGAGTTGGACTTTTTACACTGTCCCTTAGAGCACCTGTGTAGCATGACAGGGAGCAGATCTGCTTCAGCACACCTCACTCCTACATCGAACAGGTTCTGAGTTTGCATGTCCAAGGAGATCAGTAGCACATCAGGATATTCCTCCATTATGATTCTCTCTCCCTCTGCTAATTTGGTGTGATTTGTCCCTTTGTCTTGGCTGCCTGTGTTCAGTCCCACTCTGGTTATCTCCAAATACGCTTCACAACAGGTTGTCAATCTGTTTTATCACACATCTCTGTTATTGCTTTTGTTTTTGTGCGTAACTGTCAGATAAAGGAAAATAGCTTGCATTATCTCTGGAGGACTTTGGGATATTATTGTTTTATTATACATATAGCATTATCTTCTTGTTGTTCGGGGTCATTTTATGATACAGTTCACTTCACCTTTCTGTTCCTCACCTCCTGAGCTTTTATGTGTGACCTTTCAACAGCAATGCAGAGAGAGGCTGCAGGAGCAGATCCACTTGTGCATTGTTCACCTTGAGCCAGGCTCCCCCCGTTTGTGCCATGGTGATTTTCACAGGAGCCACTTTCCAAACAGCATTATGCAAATGAACGTGGCACTGCAGCATCCCAGCACCACTCACACGAAGTTAAGTAGTTGCTTTAATGGAAATGTTGCAGCAAGAAGGTGCGAGGGAGAGACAATAGGGAAAGATTTGATAAGTGTTGTGTGTGGAGATGGAAGAATGACTGATAGAGGATGGCAACATGGAAAACAAACAGGGAACAGAGCCTTTGAATATTGGATTTTTCTGGTTTGGTGGCCAAGGTACAGGAAACACTATATTAGTTTAAGTAATTATCAAATAATTTAATATTAGATTTTTGTCAAAATGAGAACAAACAGAAACAAATAGCTGAGATTAACAATGTTTTGGTCAAGCTGCAGGAAAGAAGTTATATATTTTCCAAATTTAATGTAAATGCTGTTTGGGGTCCCTTCCTACTGTTCCAGATGTAGTGTCTCAGAAATCTTTCTTTTAAAGACAATATTAATTCTCTGGGGCCAAAGAAGGTGGATTAAAATATTGAATATACAATGGAGACTGAATATATTGCAACCTAGATCTTCTAGTTTGGAGAAGAAAAGGAACTAATTTTAGGTTTGCTGCCATGGGTACTTATAAACACAAAAGCCCATGAGAAGGCTCTCAGCACCTTCCATTATATTTTTATTTGAGTCATGGAAAACTGTTTGGAGAAAAAGTATTTACAAGAGCATGTCATGACAGGACAAGGGGGAATAGATAATAGAAAAAAATTCTAGACTGTGAGGGTGGCAGCCCCTGGATCCCTGGCAGTGCCCAAGGCCAGGCTGGACATTGGGGCTTGGAGAAAGCTGGGATAGTGGAAGGTGTCCCTGCCCAGGGGGTGGAATGGAATTTAATGGGATTTAATTTCCCTTTCAACCCAACCCATCCTGAACTGCTACAGGATGTTAACATCCATGTAAGAATTCCCACAGAGAGAATGTTGGAGCTGTAAGGCCTGAAGGAAAACATATCAGACAATCAACAGATTGTGTAAAAATCTGTGTTAAAAAATGCCAGGTAAATACAGTCATTGCCAGTGCAGCCATTGACTTCACAGATGTTCTTGCAGCCAGGTTACTTTCCTGTGTTATTTTCTTTACATATTAAGCAAAGATGCTAAGTGCTTTCCTGGCTACACTGTAATCTTGCTTTTTGAGTTGGAAGGTAATTTACTGTTTTAAAACCATAAATGCTTAAAAATTACATTGCTTGAAAAATTTAGCTTTTCACGTTCCCTCTGAATTAAAAGAAGAGACTAATTGCCTTGTTTTTCATAACACTGTGGAATACCCTAAATATTTCTTCTGGAGCTGCCTAAATTGGAAAATCTGTGGCAGCACAAATCTTTCTCCATTAAAGACAAGAAAAAAACCTGTGGACATGTAGGGTCCTGAGTCAAGGTACCTCCATCAAGTACCTGCAGCCTGAGGATGCTCAGGATAACAGCAAAGGGATTTTCCCTGGCGCATCCTCGAGCCTGGGGTACCTGCATCTGTAGTCTCTCCCCATGTGTCCTTTGCAGGGCAGTGTGCTGCTGCAGGTGAGGGTAAAACCAGAGGGGTGAAGTGAGCTGGAGCAGTGGTGTGTTCCCTGTGCACACAGACCAGCTGATGGATGGTAACTCACTCACCTGATGTAATTTGTGGTTTGTGAGCTGCAGCCCTCGTAGGCTGCAGTAATGAGGTTTTAAAAAGACAGATGCTGCCTGTGCTCCAAGGTCTCTTGGAAATGTTGTGTGTTTGTGATGTCTCTTTTCAGAGCTGAGCTGATGTTTCCTGACCAGTTCTTCTCACTGCTTTCCTGGGCCCAGCTCCACCTGACTGTGTCTGGCTAGGCCTTTGATTTACTAATTAATTCTCTGATGCATTTTGGGGGGAAAATCCCTTTCTCTAATACTAATTTAGACATGCTTTTATTTAATAATTAATTCTCTGATGCATTTTGGGGGAGAAAACCCTTTCTTGGGAATGTGAACATTATAATTCTTTTATTTATGCTGGGTTTTGTGTTTAGCTGACACACAAAGGGCACTGCCATGGAAGGGCAGACAGCTCTTGTGTCCCCCCAGCAGGACAGGCCTGAGCACCTTTCCCCCTGTCAGGAATTGTTGGGTCTCTTGTGATACTCCATCAGTTGGATATTGTGTGTACATCTCCATACTCAGCAATTTCTCCACCCTGGGGTGGACTCATTTCCTCTGGGTTTAGTTTGGGGATCCAAGGCTGGAGCCACCCCAGCTCCCTTCCTCCAGAAAGGACCCAGTGTAATTCCATGCAGGGTCGCATGAAATGCCAAGTTGCTGATGTGAGTGCTGGCAGCAGGGCACCCACAGGGCTCATTGCCTTGCAAGGAGACCTTGTTGACATGGCCAGGGATTTGTTACCCTCTGGATAAAATCTGTTCAGGGACAGCCACGTCCACAAGCCCTTCCTCACACGGGCTACTGCCCTTCTGCAGGCCCTTCACCACCTGGGAAGATGGAAGGTGATGGGCCCACCTTCATCAGTGAAGATGGAGGTGATGAAGACAATGGCCTCACACTGCAAGACCCCCTAAACCTGATGGAGAGATTGAGGCCCTGCAGTGTAACTGAGCTTGAGAGGCCTGGGCTGGGTGGGAGGGTGTGTTTTATAATTCTATCCTTTCCCATACTCATTTCAAGGAATGGAAAGCACTCTGCATTTGTCCCCAATGCTGGGTGAGCCACTCTTCCACCACTTTTAGATTCATAGACTGTCCTGACTTGGAAGGGACTAGAGGGAAGATCAGTCCAGCTCCTGTCCCTGCACAGACACCCCAACAATCCCACCCTGGGCACCCCTGACAGCACTGTCCAAACTCTCCTGGAGCTCTGGCAGCCTCAGGGCTGTCACCATTCCCTGAGGAACCTGGGCAGTGCCCAGCTCCCTCTGGGAGAAGAGCCTTTTCCTCAAATCCAACCTAAACTTCCCCTGACACAACTTCTTGGGATTGATCCTGCCTTCTAAAGCTGTTGTGCCATTCCTGGAATCAAAGGACACAGAAAGACTCCTCAGGAGGGGCAGAGACATCCAAGCACCTCATCTTCATCCTGCACTCAAGACATGTCAGGGGGCATCAATGCTGCTGGAATGTCCTCCTTCAGTGTGGACATGCAACACCCAGTCACAGACTGAAAAGCAGAGATCCAGCCCAGGATATTTGGCAGGTTTCTCTTGCTGAAATGTGTAGATACAATGGATAGACTTCCATGATTTATTTAGTAGTGGTTTGTTTGTCATTCTTTCTCTAAACTCAACCCTTTTTGCTTCTGCAGTACAAAGGAAGAGTCAAACTGACCACTTAACCAACTGAATACATCACTTGGGATGTTCAATTCTGTAAAAACCTGGGTGGGTTTTTTTTCAAATTATTTACACTTCAGAGTGGAAAAATAGCAACATTACTATAGCATTAGATTAAATTTCCCCAGGTTAATGGGCTCAGTGTCAGGAGTGAATAATCACAAGTGCGTTGCCAATGGAGAGACCATAAAGGCACGTTCCTTTCACAATACATTCTACCCCATGAATATATTAAAATATTTTTCTCAGTATGAAAAGAACGGAAATAGCCTTTTGTTTTCCTCTTTTCATAGCAAATGCTCCTGTCATTCCCAGCACAATGAATTCCTTGAATCTGTACCAGTGAGTTTTTATCCTTCCTTCAACACCCAGAGGCCACTGGAAAAATCTTTCACATGGCCAAACTTTGCTGAATGTATTTAACCAGTAAATTATTTGTCTTCTGAACTAGAGGAACCAATACTCATTTATGTTCTAAAAATGGTTTGTTTTACTTACTTTATGAGTTAGATCTGCAACAGTAGCAAAGCCAAAGGACGTTTAATTAAGTTATATTTACTTTTTCATGATCTTTTAGCTTTAGATTATAAATCATGAATCAATGAGTACTTAATTTCCTCATATAGCATTAAAAGTAATTGCTTCATAAATTTGTTTTAGTAATCCAAATATTTGCACAGAGTGCAGCACAAAGAAGTTGTTTCATTGATGAGAGTTCTCATTTCCCTTTCTTTCTGCTACTGGAGGAAAATGGGTTTTTGCTCCTTTGGGGTCCAGTCCTTCATGGTGCAGAAGTCTCTGAACCTCAGGGGTGGTATTGTTATGAATTATTGATCTCACACCAATTTTTTTTGGCCATTGGTTTCGTTGCCACTTGAATTGCAGTGACCTTCTCCTGAATCTCCAGTCTGGCAAGCAGAATCTTGTGGGTGGGTCCATGACCCTGTGCAGGACCATCAAACAGTCTTTAGCTACAGATATTTCTGCTTTCTCCCCAGAATCCAAGCCTAGATGTGGGGAGATGCTTTGATCCCTCTGTATTAGACATGGCATCTTGGAATTGAATTCCTGCTTAGTAACATGGGGCAGAGAAATCCTTCCTGCACCCTCAGCACAGCAATGAACCATCTGTATTCAGAACCAGGTGCCTGAGAAGCTGTTCCCTTCCAAACCAGTGCCAGGACCCAGAGGAGGGGTCAGGGGGAGGTTCAGGTTGGGTTTCAGGGAAAGGTTCTTCCCTCAGAGGATGCTGTGTGCTGGTGTTCACAGGGGTCTTGGGATGAGGGAAGAGACAAGGATCTGACTCCATGTTTCAGAAGGCTGATTTGTTATTTTATGATATAAATTACATTAAAACTATACTAAAAGAATAGAAGAAAGGATTTCATCAGAAGGCTAGCTAAGAATAGAAAAAAAATGATAACAAAATCTTGTGACTGACCAGACAGTCCGGATAGCTGGGCTGTGATTGGCCATTAATCAGAAACAACCACATGAGACCAATCCCAGATGCACCTGTTGCATTCCACAGCAGCAGACAATCATTGTTTACATTTTGTTCCTGAGGCCTCACAGCTTCTCAGGAGAAAAAATCCTAAGGAAAGGATTTTTCAGAAAACATCATGGCTACAGCGCTGGGCACTGCCCAGGCTCCCCAGGGAATGGGCACAGCCCTGAGGCTGCCAGGGCTCCAGGACAGTTTGGACAATGCTCTCAGGGGGGCACAGGGGGGGTTGTTGGAGTCTTTGTGCAGGGCCAGGAGTTGGACTGGATGATCCCTGTGGGTCCCTCCCAGCTCAGGATATTCTGTGGTTCCAAGTTTCTCTGATGCATTGCATGTATGCGTTGGGTCCTGCTTGAGTCTCATGATTAACAAATCAGGCATTATTGGGTTGTTTTATTGACTTGTGCTGAAAATGAGGGTCTTTCAAAACATGAAATCATAGAACCACAGAATATTCTGAGTTGGAAGGGCCTAACAAGGATCATCCTGTCCAACTTTGAAGTGAATGAACCATACAGGGATCAAACCCACAGCCTTGGTGTTATCAGCCATGATCCACATTGAATGCAGCTTCATCAGGGTCACTTTTCAATGAAAGGCTTCATTTGAATTGGAAAGCTTTCATGAATTGGTTTTTGATGGAAATAACAGAAAAAATCCTGCATAGCTGCTGTATGGCAAAGGGTCAGCTTTCCCAGGACCTAAAAGACTTGACTGGTGCTTGATGCCATACCTTGAGCCCCTTCCCAAAGAGTTTTGGTGGGCTTTGCATTTCTTCTCAGCCACAAAGGTGGAAGCAGGGAGCTGATACAGCTGGAACCATGCAGGGGCGTGTGAAATCACCTGAGCTCCAGCATCATCTGCTGGTTGGTGCTCCTTGGCAAGGGAAGAGGGAGGGCAGCCCAAAAAGCAGCCGTGGAGTGGGAAGCACACCTGAGATCTGGCTGGTGGGATCCAAAGCCCCTGCTCCAACTGGAGCTGATGCCATTTCCTTTATTCCTCATGCACTCCCACTCAGTAATTCCAAGTGGGATATGCCCAACAGGAAGAGTTTCCCTAGCTGGACTTCCAAGAGTGTCCCTGTGCAGCCAACAATCAGGAAAAATCTCTAGGGGAGTGAAAAATAATCTGAGCAAAGTAGAGGGAAAGGGAGGAGGATGGAGGTAAAACAGGAGCTGCTGTGGCCACAATTACCCAGTGTCTGATAAAGGTTTTGAGAAGGAAGTGTTTCATTTCTTCATTGGAGATGTGGGTGGCAGGGAAGGGTCAGAAAAAGAGGCCTGGGGTTAGAAGCATCTCTTATATTGGAAGAAAATCTCTGCTGGAGTGCAATGGAATAATCAAGATTTATTTATAAAATATTGCTATTAAATAAACATCACAGAAACTTTGGAATATCAAGCTTATTTATAGCTTTAGGCGTGAAAACCCACATTAGTATGTTGAATTATATGAGTTCACTGCTGCCTGCTAGCTGACAGCACGTCAAATTATTTGCAAATATTTTCTGGAACAGTAACCTTGAAGGATGCCAGCACCATTCAGTGTAACCTTATCACGAGACAGGAACCAAGTGGTGAGATGAGGACTGAGGATACAGAGATTTTAGCAGCAAGTGACCTCTGACTTGCTGCCTAAAAGCAGAGTTCACGTGCTCCCTTTCCTCAGCACAGAAAGATGCTTTTTTGTCACTGACATTTACACTGGTTCTGTGCAGGGGGTTTGGAAGATGGTGTGAGTGATGTCGAGATGGGAAACTGCTCAGGGCAGGAATTTGAGAGTACATTGGTCACATTTAAGTGGGTTTATCTCCTCCAGCCTGCAGTACCCAGCTTCTGCAAAAATTATGTAATCATTTTAACAAAGTGTTCTGTAATTGACATGAAAAAGGCAAAGTAAAATAAAAATGAATTACTCTGTAAGCAGAAAGGTTCATTCATTTTAGCTGCAATCTGTAAGAGGGAAAAGGGAAAAAAAATCCCAAATGCAGGCTTTTTATGGAAATTGTGGCCTCGTTGAAATTATAAGCTTTCTGCTATTTAAATGAATAATGTTCCCTAACACAGACTATTTTCTCATTTAGAAGTCTGTTGGGGTATAATTTCATCCTTTTACTGTCTGCTGTGTTTTAACTTACAGCAGTCTGACTAAATATTGTATTTTCTATCCGTCAAAAATTGTCGGTACAGTTTGTGCAACAAGCAGCTCTTGCTCAATTAGAAGGCTCTGACTTAGAAATGGAACATTTTGCATGGAGTTTGGCAGGGTCCTTGTCACATGGGAAGCAGGTGACACTGAAATTTTGTTCCCTGGTGGTGGCCAGCAGGGATGGCAGTGATGATGTTTGGGTGCCCGAAATCTGGGAGGACAGAGGAGACAGAGGAGTCCAAGGGGATGCTCATCACCTCTGGGCAAGG
>WBNQ01062937.1:0-21020 GCA_013401375.1 Spizella passerina | reverse complement strand
ACTCATTGTGCACATTTCATAAATCATTTTTAAAATCATTAAATCATTGTTACTGTCTCTCTGGACTCAGAAGGGCAGGCAGACCATGGTCTCTTCAACCAGTGTCATACCAAGGTGCTGAAGCCTTCTGCCACATTCCCTTCGTGCAAATCAAAGATGTTTCCAACTTCGGAAGAGGATGGAAATTCTTCTTTCCTATGGAAAGTGCCAGTCCAGGGAGAGCTGCTTGATCTGATTGAGGTTTTCAGGCAGTTTTTCAAACCTCCTTGATTTTCTTGAAGATTTGCTGTTTTACATCAACTACAAGCAGAGAAGAGCAGGAAAACACATTTTTGACTCCTCCACAAATATCTCTGAGATAAATATGGTCCAATGTATTTGTGACTCCCTGGTTATATATTTAATCATCCCTGACAGTGTTCTGCATCCAAAGACACTTTATTAAATGCATCATTATCCTATTTTTATGGATGAGGGAAACTGAGGCCCAGAGCAGGATGGGATTAACCCAGGGAGGAGGCAAAAGAAGTAGGGAATTATAAGGAAAGATCGGGTCTGGAAAGGATGAATTTACAGCAATGAGAAGATGCTTTATTTGTCATGGCTGGGAGAGCTGAAAGAAATCAAGTGTCCAGCCAGGGATGAGGCTGGGAGCAGAGTCCAGCATCCTGACTGTCACTCCCCACTCTCCCACCAGTTGGGCCACGTGCTTGAACACTGACCCATGTATTTATAACCATGGATATTTGACAAAAAGCAAAGGAATATTAACAGGAGTTTCCTGGACAACGTAACCAACTTTCCCCCTTAGCTGATCCTTCCTCTGCCTCACAAAATTAGAAAATTTTGCAATCCGTTTTGTAGATGGAAGCAGATCATGTCCAGATGCAGCAATTTGGCAGGTTATCACACCGGGATTTGCAGCCTGGGATAGCACAGCCTCTCCAGCTGCTAAGGATCAGTCCCTTCAGCAAACCAAATTCACTAATCTGGTGCTTCCTCCTGCCCATAGCCAGGCTTATTGGGGAGGATTAGCTCGTTGTCCAGGGGTAATTTTCTCAAATAAATGGGTCAAAGCCTGTGCTGGCTCCCCTCCTGCAGCCTGCTGAGTTCAATGGCTTTGCTCAGAGCACAGCCTGGTTCCTCATTTCCATGAGATCCTTGGGCCGTGGCTGAATAACGAGAAGTGGCAGGTGAAGCTGAAGGTTTTGGCTTTGTTTTTTGTAAAGAAGAGAGGAGTGCAGCAGAACAACATATGGTACAGTGCCTGGCTAAAAATGATTTAGTGGGAAACTGGTGCTTAATTCCTGTCTCTCTGCAACCACATACACTAATGTAGTGGTGTAACTATTCATCTAATAAACTGCTAATATTTATTATTAATTGAACCATTTAATCTAACAGTGGATTAGGGGAAGGCAAATGTAGGACTTAATGGCTCTGCTGATTGGTATAAATTTTAACAGTGAGCTCAGGCTGTATTATACAAATTGTGCTGCTGCTGCTAAGTACCTTGTAACTGGAAGAAACTCTGCCCAAGCAAAACTTGCACTGGCTAGCAAGAGGTTGGGTTATTTACATCTTTTAGTGAGCACTGCAGGACCAAACTCCAGAAGATGAGGTCCCTATCACCAGTGGTTTATTATATTAATGGCAAAGAAAGTGGTTATTAGTAATGTCTGCTTAACTTTAGAGGTCATCCTCCATCCCAAAGAGCCCCTGGATGGATGGTTTAGTGCTGCTGTGATAACTGAAGTGCAGGATAACAAACTGTAATTATCTTGCACTTCTAACCAAATCCCCTGTGTTGGCTGCAAATCCATCATTGCCAGGGCTCTCTGCAGCCCACCCACTGCTCTGAATTCCTGCTTTTCTGGAGCTGGAAGCAAAGACACACCCACATCTCAAGGAAGACAAATTTCTGCTTAGTGCTAAATCTTGTTTCCCAGACACTGCTGGATTTAGGGAGTTTAGGGATATTCCAGTTGGGATTGGAAAGATGCTTCAGCTCTTTACTTTCAAGCCTATGGAGTCAAAAGCAATGTCTGGAAAAATTAATGGAAGAGCCCAAAATTCCTAATGGCTTGTATCTTGCTCTAAGCTCTGGGAGGACCTGAGGTCTTAGACTTTATCATTGTGACATTATGGGCTTTAGACAAGCTATTTTTAGAGGTTTCTTTAAAATTTGATCAGTTATAATTTTCCCTTTATGGTTATAATTCTCCCTTTCATGGGAGCTCTGTGGCTGAGACAGTAACTCTTGGAAACACAGCAGCACCCTTTCTAAGTGAGGTATAAAATCCCTCCCAATTGGAAATGTTCTTTCCAACATTTGCACATTATTTTTTGTTGTTGTTGTACATAGGACATATGGTGCTGTTGTGTGGCTCTCAGGCATTTGAACTTGCATGAGTTATTGCAGCAGTTCCAAATTTCGTGCTGAGAAAATTCGGATGCCACCTTCCAGGTCTGGTGAAAATTAAGGGCATGTTGTCATCCTTGGCTATCCTGCCTTAGCTCTCCTTGAAGCTTGATGTTATCAGAGAGTCTGGTTCAGTCTACAGCTCCTAGAGCAGAGACCAAAACACAGAGGTCACCTTCCATCCATTTGGTGTTTTCCCTCCCCTGCTTTGCTCTCCATTTTCTACAGATGAAGGAAACATGTCCTGTGCTTCTGCTGTGAAAACTAGGATGTGTTAGAGAATCTGGAAAACCTTTTCTTTTTTCCTTCTTTCATCTATTTGTGGTAAGTGAGCTGGGAGAAAAGATGTTTCTTACCCTCATGGCCTCTGGAAGTGAAGAGAAAGAGAAATGGAAAGGAAAAAAGCTGAGGGATGAATTGGAAGAAAATAAAGAATTGCTGAAAAGATTGAAGCAGGGGGGAAAGAAAGGAGAACCTCTCCAAGAAAGAGATGAACTCACAGCTTGCTGACCTGTTTGAGACAGAAATGTGCCAGGAGTTTTGGCAGAAGTTGCTTTATGAACTTGCCTTGCTTAGGGGCTCTCTTATCTGCCTGCAGTCACCCTATGGACACAGCTACACCAGCTCACATTTCCCATTGTTATCCCACACCCTCTGCCCTCACACTCCCAAATCAGCTGAATCTGGAAGGAAAAATAGCCAAAAGATGGAAACCAATGGGAGTTTGGTTTTTCCCCATGGGAAGAGTGAAGGGAAGAGTACAGGAGGATAAGTACGCTAGAAAGAGTGCAGAGAGAGAACTGAAGTCAAAGAAATTGTTACAAAAACCTAATCAGGATTTGAATATGGAAATGTGAAAAAGGAAAGACTCAGCAGAGTGTCCTCCAGCAGCTGTCAAATTGTGTTTTCTGGGTGAGCTTCAGGAAAAGCCAAGAGGGGGAACACGCTGGTGAAGGTGTGGGTGCTCAATGCTCAGGGTGGAGGTCAGTGCTGCTCTGGCACAGCCCCAGCTCTGCTCTGGACTCCTGAAAATCCATCCTAAGTGTGAATGAGGATGTGAAATCCATCCCAATGTGAATCCACACTCCCCAAACCATGCCAGAGCACATCCCTGGCTCAGCAGGGCTGCAGTCCTGCCATGAGGAGCAGTTTTGTGGTGCAAGGGAAGCAGCTCTGAGAGAGAAATCTCTCACCTGGGAGATCTGAACTGCAAACCAACAACTGCACACTGAGGAACAGAATACAGAGGCATGGACATGTGCTCATGTTGTAAAGAGCAGTGGCTTTGTGAAGTGATTGCCAAGGTGGAGATGAAATGGGTAAATAAATGCATCTCCATAGAAAATGGCAGAAATTTTAGCAAATACAACAAAATGATTGGCATGGGGAGCAGGAAAAGGCAGGTTTTTAGGAAAAGACAGGGTTTTGTTTTGTTTATGTTTTTAAGGCAGATTTCTGTATTTCAGTGTGAAATTGTTATAACAGACAGGGCAGAATTTGATATTTACCTTTGCACTGCTGAGCACCCTATCCCAAGCAGCAATCCATGTGAAACCTACTGAAGTGGTTCTCATACCTCATAGCTTGAAAATCAAGCTTAAATAATCAAATCTTATGACATCAACACTCACTTTCTTATACTGAATATACTGGAGCAGTAGACCACTGATGTTTCTGTCACAAGGCTTGTTTTGCACAGCTGTCTGTCCAAACTCCTCTATTGAATCTTTCCCAAACACTGATAGAATAGGAAGGACTTGATGCTTTTTTTGGGTTCTTTGTGTCCTTGGGTTCTTTGTGTCCTATTTCTGCAAAATAGGAGCTGGTGAGGTTATACATTTCAAACTGATGAAGGAAACCACAAGTCTCAGCTGGTCCAACACAAGAAAGAATCCCAGCAGGTTTGGTAAATGCAGATGGAATTATCAGAGGTCAGAGCCTACATCTCTTTCACCCACAAAAATTGCCCAAAATATCCTGACCTCCATGGAAACACCCTGCTTTGCACTGTGCCTCCCTCTCAGCTGGTTTTGTTCTTCCTGCCATTAGCTCTGGATGGTGTTTTACAGGTGTTCTCTTGCTCCTGATGCTCATTTAGGTTGCCAGGTTGTTTCAGCTCTCAGTTATTCTCCTGCCCAGCAACAGAATGGGGCCGTAAAAATTTACTTTCTTGTTTACATTCACTCAGCAATTTATGGGAAGAAAAGTGGAGAAAACCATAAGCAAAGAATCAATGCTGCATTTAATACTTAAGCATAAAAGTCATTCTTAAACAATATTTTTATTTCAGTTTTAATGAGAGACCAGAAATGCCACTTCTGGGTTTTTAAGGCCCATAAGGTGTTAGTACTCCTGTTATCTCTGATGTTCATGGTCTCTTGCACACCATTTATGCTGGGCATTATTTTTGACAATGCAGTATGGCAAATGCCTGGCCTGGGATTCCTTGGGATGAATAAAAGATTTATAGAGGAAATTCTACAAGTAATATCTTGTTATAATACATTTTTTTGCTAACTGCAAGTGACAAGTGATTGCTCAAACTTGTTCCTGCAGCTACCAGGTTTTCCTCTTTAATCCTATATTAGTTCTACAGAAAAAAAAAAGAAATACAAGGAGAGCT
The DNA here is from genome assembly GCA_013401375.1 of Spizella passerina. Taxonomy (NCBI): domain Eukaryota; kingdom Metazoa; phylum Chordata; class Aves; order Passeriformes; family Passerellidae; genus Spizella; species Spizella passerina. The sequence continues at coordinate 15,975 of WBNQ01062937.1, read as the reverse complement.
GTCTTTTCATTTATTTTATCTTGCCTCTATAGGAATATTTTCATGGTAAATTCAATATACTTTGTCCAAAATGTAAATGGAATGTTCAATATATTTTTAACTCAAGCACTGTTTAAACATTAAAATCCTCTTTTGCAAATGCCATTGTGATAGAGGTTCAAGATTTTGAAAGGGCTTAATGACTTCTTGGGAGGAAAAGAGGCCAGTTTGGTAGTCAGGACTTGGTTTTAAAGGCTTCACTTCCTTTCAGTTCTGCAGGATCCATCCCCATAGGACTGGGGCTAAGTTGGGAATTTCTCTGTGTGGCATTTCCCCACCTGTGCAATGGGTGCTCTGCAGTCTGTGGGACAGGGACACAAAAGGAAACACGAAAAAAAGACAAAGTTGGGAGAACTGCAAATGGGCATTGATGCAAACCAAGATAATGCAATTGGAAATCTTTCATGTTTGAAATGTAAGCACATCTTGAGGGCACAAATGTGGAGCTTGGTGTAAATTAGGGCTGTGATCATCCCCATGAAGTTACCAGGCAGTGTTTGGAAGTCTTTCCATGAAAGAGGAAAACACCAGTGGAGCTGGGGCTGGTGACATGGAGCTGTGACACTGCAGGTGGCACAATGTTGGTATTTGCAGTGCAAAACCAAAAAGGTTGTGCTGTGCACAAGCCATGCAGACACTCTGCCCCACCACACTGCAGGGTTTCACTTTGGGTAGAATTCCAAATTCCAGGGAATGCTCACAGACCTCCTCAAGTGTCATTTACCAGCAAACTCTACCCAGATTAAATTTTCATTCCAATTCCCAGGCTGTTTTGGCAGTTTATGTCCTCGAGGTTGATTATGCATCCCTTCCATCCCTTTTTGCTCTCTAATCTAAACACAGGATGTTATCTTTATTGCCTCTTCTCAAAACTTGCACAGGATTTTATTTAGCTCCTGTGTGAGAAGAAAATGAAGAGAAGAGAAGCTGGCTTGGGGGTTTGGGGAGTAAAAGCAAACTTGAGAGGCACTTTTGGGAAAGATGAGGAATGGTCTCAGGTGCTGAATCACTCAGGGAGCTGTGAGCACCAGCTCAGTAACACCTGGCTCCATGCTCTGCTGCCCTCAACAGCCCTCTGTGCTCTGGGCTAGCAAAACATTTCCAATTCAATAGCCAGGCTCTCAGCTGAGGTTGCCAAAGGTGCCCATTTGGGTCCTGGTGATGCTCTGTGTGCGTGGATGGCTGCTTCCCAAAAATCCCATTGATAACACCTGCTGTGTCTGTCAGCTTTTATTTCTGCCAGATGTAATTGGATTTTAGGGGTAAAACAGGAGTATGAGACAATCTGCCTCTTCACATGGGATCTTCTGGACACAACAGAAACTTCTGAGCCTTGGTCTGTGCTTTTGCTAAGCACCCATTTCAAGATTCCTGCCTTTATTTTGGATTTCTCTGGTTTATTCTCACCCAAGCCTGTTTTGCCAAGCATACAGCTCATTCTCCATTTGTTTCTATTTCCTCTTTTACATTTTTCTCGTCATATTTGGTACCAAAATTTTCCTCCAGCAGAAGTATTTCAAGAGCCATTGGCTTTTCCTTGCTGGCCTGCCTGTTGCAGGAGCAGGTCCTATCCTAATTGCGTCCTCATGGCTACACCTCAAAGCTGGGCTCTTTGCTTGCACAGACCTCTTGGTTTGTAGCCAAAATCAATCTGTGCATATGTTTGTCATGCTGTGACACAGTTCCTGGGTTTTTTAAAGCAGTACTTTCCCTGACAGCTTGGCTCAGTGTCCTCTGGACAGCACCAACCTGCTGTAGGTTGAACTTCCCATGGATTCCAAACGCTCCCAAACCACCGGAGAGAGGGCTGGGGCTGGGGCTGGGGCACTTCCCTGCTCCCAGGGCTCTTCCCACAGCCCAGTCTGCAGCTCAGACACAGAAACAGTGGCCCAGATTTCCCCCTCCCACGTTGTTTCTGCTCTCCCATTGCCATCTCACTCCTGCCTTCGTGCAGAGCCAAACAGGGCAGGCAAAGCCATGGAAGGAGTTTCACCTCATCCCTTCATCCCTCCCCCAGGGCCTGCACAGCAGCAGCTTCCCCAAGCAGCAAAAATAATTTCATCCCCTTGGTGTGTCCATGGCGTTGTCAATGTTGTAGTGTTGAGTATATATATATATATTCTAGTATTATATTTATACTTATATTTTATATATTTTCTATTTCTATTTCTATTTCTATTCCTATTTATTTTTCTATTTCTATTTNATGTGAATTTTTAAATCTAATTTACATAATGCTATTTAAACTTACGAAGAAGAAGGATTAGTTACTGCTTTAAAACTTTTATCTTGTTTTATGTATATTACTGTATTCTAAAACCTTAAACTCTAAGTTTTCTACTATGTGATATTACACACTTCTATTGAAACTACACACCCATAATCTTAGTTCTATTATTCAATTTTGGACGCCTTCTCCACGGCCTCAGGTCAATGCAGAGTTCTCTTGAGGGTCAGTGCCCGTCAGCGCAGAAAGTCCAAAATTCATCAGAACTTTAAAATTCATCAGAACTTTAAAATTCCTCCTAACTTTAAAATCCATCCTAACTTTACTTCCAGGCTGTTTTCAGTGAGTGCAGCAAGAGCCACCCTGCAGGGGAGCCCCCACCAAGGGCCATCTCCATGAGAGACAATTCCATGTGGAGCTTGGTCAGCTCTGCCTCGGCTTCCCAGAGACCTTCCCTGGGTACCAGCCTCCTTCCCCAGGCAGGTGCTTCTGAGCACCTCAAAATATCCTTGTGGTGGATATTCCTCTATTTGTCTGGCCTGGGATCAAGGCTGAAAGCACTGCTGGAAATACACTTCAGCCAAAGATTGTTTGGGTCAATTGTTCCTTCTGGTATTAAAGTTATGAATCATCTTGGCATCAAGGTGTGACCTTTCCTCTTTATGCTATTATGTCACCAAAAAAGAGGCAGAAATGGAAATAGGAAGATGATTGCAATAAATTTCTCAGCACTGATATAATGTCTTGTGCTCACCAGGAGTATTAGACTCGTAAACCTCATCTCCCCTGGCATGGATCCACACTAAACTTTGTTTCTACCAACAAATTCCAACATTCCTTTTTCCTGCAGTGCAGCTTTCTCAGCATCATAAACCACCTGCTGGACTGAGTTCTCTGAAGTGGCAGTGCAGAGATTTCCATCCAGAACTGATCCAGGCAGTCTGAAAAGCTGCACTCCTGCGGAGCAGAGTCCCCACAGGAATGATCCTTCCAAACCTAATGTTTTGATGATGCTGGTCCAGGGGAGATAGTGAATAAAAGAGTTTGAAAAAATCTAAAATGTGGGTAACAGGGAGGGAATAAATGTCAATTCTTGATCTGTATCTGCCTTGGAAACAGTTACATTTGCAGAGCAGAAACTCGGTGATGGTTATTTACTACGATTCTAATTGCTCACTAAAAAAAATTTATATATATATCTATTGTCCTACAATAAAAATCCTTGCAATTAAATTTGACTCTTCAGAGTCTGAAATAAACTCCATTTCAAATAAAATTGTACCTTTATACAATTTTAACAATATACATCAAAATTGGAGGGAGATTATGATAGGATTAAGCTATTTCCTGTGCAGAGCAATAGGGCTGCAGCTCTGTCAGGAGCTCTCCTCCAGGATAATGCAGTTGCTCTCCATGAAGCAGAGCTCCTGGAAGATGCTATTCCCTCTCCAGCCTGCCAACTGGAGTAGTGTTAAAAAAAAATGATGCTACTAGAAGCTTGTCACCTCCTTTTCAGTTTGTTTTAATTTCCCTGAGTTCAGGTGGATGGAGTTACCCCAGGCTGGGTCTCCCAGATGAGGAGCCACCTCCCAGGTTCTGGTGTTCATGGGGCCTCCAAGACAGGGAAAGGAGCTTCGAAGGACTCTGCAAGAGCACTTTGCTCAGTCTGAAGGGCAGGGAGGGTGAGAAGGGAGGGTTGGCAGCTGAAAGGGCTGCACAGCTGTGCCAGAACATCTGGATGCAGTCGGTTGACCCTCAGTTTGGGAAATCAAGAGCTCTCTGTCACCTTCCTCCTGTACTCCTCAGACACCTCCTGCAGAACTGGTGCATCAGCAGGATTTAATCTATGCAAAATCCTCCTCTGTCTTGCAAACCACTTCTCCCACTAATCCAGAAGATTTTCCAGCATCTCTCTCTGAGTGTCAACCAGCCATCAAACCAGACATGTGAAATAGAAATGGACTGCTTGATTTGAAAAGAAGCTTGTGGTTTTCTTCTGCTGCTGTGAGAGCTGCTGGGAGCACAGTAGCAGCCAGCTTTGCCCAGCAGCAATCCTGCTGTCAGTGCTCCCAGACCTCAGTGCTGTTTACCACCAAGCTTTTAAAGATGCAAAAGTTGTGTCATTCCCTGGGTGGGAGCAGGGAGTGCCTGCACAGTGGGACTGGGAGGATCAGTGTCCTGGATTGTCAAGCAAATTGTGTTCTATTTGCCATCTGGATGGCAGCTGTCTTCTGTTCAGTGGGCAGTTTTGCTTATCTCTTCCACAATCACTCCTCCCTCTGGGGAGACATCTGCTGATAACAGCTATTGAATATCACTGCATGGCCGTGCATGAACTACAGCATCCCATTGGAGATGTGAGCCCAGGGGGAGGAGCCAAGCATTCCTGCCTGGATATAATCTGAGGTTCTGGAACACCAGCCAAGCATTCCTACCTGGATATAATCTGGAGATTCTGGAACACCAGCACAGCTTCTCCACTGGATTTCCCAGAGGAACAGCAGCTGCCTCTTCCACTGGATCTTCAGAGGAAGAGACTGCACCTTTCTACAGGATTCCTGCTCCAGCAGAACCACCCCTGACACTGCAGGAGGGCTGAGCCACAATTCCAATGGGACTGCTGCCAACACCCTGACCCACAGGGTGTCAGGTTGGGTTCTGAATCTGTCAGTGTTGTTTTCACTAACGGAATTGTTTATTTTATCTTTTTATTTTCTTCCCTAGTAAAGAACTATTATTCCTGCTGCCATTTTTTTGCCTGAGAGCCCCTTAATTTAAAATTTATAACAATTCAGAGGGAGGGGGTTTACATTTTCAATTTCAGGGGCGGCTCCTGCCTTCCTTAGCAGACACCTGGCTTTCCAAACCACGAGAATGAGCTGTCCCTGAGGGATGCTGCAGTGCTGACAGCACAGTGGCCACATCCCCTGAGCTGAGCTGGCTCAGGTGGGCAGGGGATGATTTTCCTGTACAGGGCAGGAGGAGCCAAGCTGTGCTGGAGAACATTCCTGCACCAGCCTGAACACAGTGAGGAATAGGAATTGGGGAATTGGGCTTTCTTCTCAGTGCTGGTGAAATGTTAAATCCCCCTTCTGTCTCTGCTCCCCACATGTCAATATTTTGTGCTGTTTTATTTTTCGGTAGCATTATAAATATGGCTCACTGTTCCAGTGTGAGAAAAATCTGAGAAGTAGATAATTTTGATAAAAGAAAAAGAACTAAAACAGGCTTAATTTAATTTCTATTTAACTGTTAGTAGGGGGCTAATTACTGTGAACTTTTGTATCATGGTTTCATGTAACTTGTTTAAAAATATCTATTTATAATCTGACTCTTCTATTTTGACTAACCAAATCATTTGCAGTAATTAATTTTCAGGACTAATTAAAGTAAAAGGAAGAAATAATGGGAGACTAGCTCCATATTTTAGGCACGCATCAGGAACTGCTCCCATTTGCATTTAACTTAATGTTCAGTTTGTAACTATTTGTTGTGGATGTCTTGCCCCTGGCCGTGTCCAAGGCCAGGTTGGACAGGGCTTGGACCAAGCTGGGATAGTGGAAGGTGTCTCTGCCCATGGCAGGGCATGGAATGAGATGATTTTTAATCATCTTCCAACCCAAACAATGTATAATTCTATGATTCCTGGGATAAAATTAACACATAGCAATATTATTAATATCTTGAGTTTACTTTTGATACACCCAAATCCTCCCTGGACTTTTCCTTCTCCAACAGAATTGGATTTCTGCCCTGCCATTCCATGAGAGCTCCACCTTGTAAATCATTAAATTGTCACACAAATCAAAATTTCCCCTCTCCAGATCAGCTGCACCTCAATTCTCAGGCCTCATTTTTAACAGTTTCAAAATTTATTTCCAAAATACTTGATTTGATTTGAGCAGTCAAAAGGTTCTGTGGGAGTTGCATCCTCAGATAAAAAGAGATTGCTCAATTCCATCTGTATTCAGTGACTGACATTCTGGATCTCTGTTTGCTATTGATATGATCAATATGTTTTGTGTAATATCCAGAGATCCCATCTATCCCTGCCCCATGGAATTTACTTTCTAAGCAACAGTTGTTAGTGGATTCAATATTTGCTGAATTAATTAAAACCCATGTTAGGCTTGATCAAATAATCTTCCAGTTGTGGAACATGTGTAGAGATAATAGTTTGTGGTTCTTCAGGGTCACCTGAAGTGGCTGCTGAGGTAGAGGTGTGTGACTTCAGCCCAAGTTTTCAATTTATATGTACAAGACAAAGAATAATCATAAGGATAGTTTGGATTGGAAGGGTCCCTAAAAATCACTTCATTCCAACCTCCCCTCCCAGCCCTTTCAGGCTGTTATTGCAGCCATCAAAAGGCCACATGTTGTTGTCACAGAGTGACAATTGTTTTGTGAAGAAACACATTTCAAGCTTCTAAAGTAAGATCATCTTATTCCACTCCAACATCTGAACCACTACAAATATTTATAAATTCAGTAGAGCTGGAGGAAAGAACATCCAAGTGCTTGAAATGAAAGAGCAGGAGTGGCTGGCCCTGATGGTGAGGATGGTTTTACCCTTCTGAGTGCTTTCACCTGGTACACTGAAATGCTTCTTGCAGAGGAGAGAGCCTCCTGAAAATGCCACCAGCTGTCATTTATACGTGGTTCCTGTGTCTGTCAGTGGGCATTGGCATGGCAAGGCCACTGCTTATCCTACTTCCAACACGTCATTTTCCCAATGAATCCAACACAAGTTAAACCATAAAGCTATGAGATTTGCCATGTCCCTTCAGACCAAAGATTCCCAGAGCCCCAAATCCTCAAATCTGCTCTGTAGCTGTGGCCAGCACAGGATGGTTGGTGAGCAAGAATAAGTAGAGTAAGAATGAGCAGCGCTGAGTCATCGTTCCATTGGAATATGCTCCCAGCTCCCAGGGAGTTTTAGGACTTCCACAGCCCTACTGTTAAAAATTATAGTCCTAAATCAATTATTTTCATGTCCTACAGGCAAAAAAAATCATCTGTTTTCCATTTCATTATTATGTTCCACTAGAGAGAGCAGAGCAATTATTATTTTAGCAGAGTCTTGCAGATAGAAGGTGCTATTGAACTGCAAAGCTTTTCCTACCAGCTGGTGCACATTCAGTGGCAGCTCTGCTCCTAAGAAAGAAGTTGCAGTCTTTGCAGGGCAGTCAGTGTTTATTGGCTCCATTTTTCCAAAGAAATGGAGCATAGCTGGCCATCAGCATTTGCCCCAAGCCCTGCATGACTCGTGAGGCTGTGTCATTTCTTGTGCCACCCCCACGCCCTGTATTGATGCACTTCAGAGTGTATTAAAGGAGATGAGTAACATCCCTCAGATGCTTTCCTTCTCCTGTCCTCCCCTGTGGAAGCAGCCTGGTGTTTTATCTGGAAAGGGTTTCTGTTCCTGATGTGTGCTGCTGAGCCTTGGTGATGAGGAGGCAGGTTCAGGAGTACATCTTGTACTTTCACTGGAAGGTGCTCGGGTTTCTGATTGCTGTTATTTCCTGTGGGAGCTGGCTGTCAGAATTATCTGCCACAGCATTATGTAGTGACTTGCAAAGATATTGTACCTGGGGATGTTACCAGCTCTGCTGGAACATTGGTGTTTTAGCAGAAATAGTTGGGGTAGAGATCATGTCTGAACACCAGGGCACAGATCAGAGCCAGCCCCTTATCTCCTTCCATACCAATCACTTGTGCCTAATTAGGTATAACTTCTCACCCACTAAGCTCCATAAATTCCAGGAACAGGTAAGGAATTAGTATCCCAGATTTACATATGGAAATCCAAACCCATGGAGAATCCATTATCCAACATGGTACAGGAAATAGAATACAGATTTCCTGACATCCACGAGGGTGTCCTCTCAGCCAGTTACACAACCCTAATAGAGACAGTGATGGAATAGGATTGATAGCAAAGTTGCCACTTCATACAGCAGAAGACTCCCATAAATATGCAAAGGAGTACCAGCTCCTCGTGTCCCACCCTGGGCAATGCCTGCCCCAGCAAAGCCAGGAGGTTTCAGGCAGTCATGAACGACCAGGAGCAAAACCTCACCTTAAAGACAGATTTTTATCTCACAGGTTATTAACTGATCCATTCCAGTTGTCATCTCTGTTCCCACTGCACTGGTTTGTACAGATTCACATTGCAAGGAGGATTTGCACTGCTGTGCAGGGGAAAGCAGGAGCTGCTGACTGAGTGTCAGCCCCTACAGGGTGACATGGCCAAGTGGAGAGGAGAGGTTGTAACAGCAGAAAGCAGGATATCAGAGCAGGGCTTTTAATCCCAACTGAAATATATGGAGTGATCCTCTGTTCACTTAATAGGCCCAGCAGTTTGATGAAAGTGAGACAAACCAGAGGAGCAGCAATGATAAAAAACACCCGTCCAGATAAGGAAATGAAACCCCTCAGAGGCAGTGAAGTGCTTTCCCCTGCTCTGGGCTGTGCTGGGAGGGGCAGAGCAGGAGAGAGCAATCACCTCAAGGAGCAGAGCTGATTAAAAGCACAGTTCCTTTGTCACCCTGGGTGATGTTGGTAACACATTTCCTCAAACCCTGTGCCCTGGCTGGAGGCTGGAAGGCTGCTCACAGAAATCCCTGTGTGCCGCTTCTAACCCGGCCAGCTTGGAAATAGAGAGATCCAAAAGTGCTGGCACCCTCCCTCCATTTTCCAGTGGAGACACAGCTACATCCTAAAATCCTTGCTAGGTCTGTGACTGGCCCTGCCCTGGGCAAAGAGGCCGATTTTGGAGCTGCAGCAGAGGCAGTGCCCCCATCCCAGCCCTGGTCTGGCTGGAGACACCGTGACGGGGTGGTGGGAGGAAGCATTTATCCTACTGAATAATTACCTGCTTGTAACTACAGGCTTTGGTCTCCTGAGCTATCAATCTGCAGCCTTTCAGCAGCATTAAATTAACTGGGGAAGGATCTGCAAGAGTGTCTGGAGAATATATAGGAAAAGTTCAAAAGTTTAGCCTGCTGTCGAGGCTGCATGTTCACATAGAGAGAAGGAGTCACAGAATGCTTTAGATTGGAGAAGAACTCTGAGATCATGGAGTCCAACCATCCCTCACCACTGCCCTGGGCTGCACAACCCCTCTGGTGAAGAAATTTTTGTTGATGCTCAACCCAAACCTCCCCTGGCACATGTTGAGGCCATTTCCTCTCATCCTATCACTTGTTACCTGACAAAAGAGACTGATTCCCACCTTTCCAAAAAACATTTAGTTCATGGAGAGAAGCTTCTCTAGAAATGAGACATTCCAGGCCACCTGTTCCAAAGAAAAAATACAAAGAAAACAGAATGGTGATGCTCCTTCTGGAGCCAGCCCTTGGGTTTGCTGTGGGACTGTACAGTCNTCCTTCTGGAGCCAGCCCTTGGGTATGGATCCAGCTACTGCTGTGGGACTGTACAGTTTAAGTGCCATTGAAACATTTGTCTGATTTCTACTTTTTGTCATATGCATCCAAAAAGGGGAAAAACTTCATATAAGAATTTTTAATAATTGTTGGAGCAGGAGTAAGGAAAGATGAGGAAATGTCAAAGAATCCTTGTTCTCAATGTGGTGTGTGAGGATAGATTGTTACATTGTCTAACTGTAGGTCTTTTTAAAAAATATATTTCAATAAGAAATGAAGTTCATTTCTATATGGAAGATCAAGTGTAAGATTTTTCCAAATCTTCTGCAAGTTTTCTATGAAAAATCGTGTGAAATATGGAGTCTGAATGCTGACAACTGAAACGCCAGAAACAATTGAAGCCAAATAACCCCACAGCACTTATGCAAAACTCCAGTTTGAGTTTTGAGACCTTAAAAATAAGTCTGGTAAACTTAATTTTACACCAATTTCCTTATCTAGAAAATTATTCATTTTTAATTAAAAATAGTGTGGCTATACACTCTACATGCACAGAAAGTACACATCATTATTTTTTGTAGAAATTCACTTTTAAAGGTTCATTGTACTTTGTTGTGCTACAGATGCCCATTCTGGACATCAGTAAAAGAATTCACAGTCACTACTTTACAAGCCTGATGATGCCTGGAAGATCCTGCAGAGCAGATAATGACTTGAAGAGGATGTCAAACCCAGGTAGGGTGAGGAGACCTTGCTGTGGTCACACTGGGTTTGTGGGGTAAGGAATAGGTGCAAGGTTCTACTCCCTGCTCCAGACAGCACATGTTGGACATTGTCAGGCAGTCCTTGGGCACCTTCCTTTTGGCTTTTTGTCTTGTACATTGGCTCTTTGTGCCTTTTGGGTCCTGCAGCTGCTCTTAGATGTGGGCTTTTGCAATAGCAGGAATAGCCCTAGAGCTCCTCTTCCATTTTAACATTGCTGCTGATAAATGTATTCTGATGGACCAGTGGGTTTCTCACTCGTGGAGATATTTAGTGCATTCCTTTAATGGTTGGTGATGCACAAATCGGTTTTAATATCAATAATGAACAATTTGGATGACATTCAGATTCAAGATCTGCCAAAAAAATTTGCTACACGTCAGGATTTATGGAGTACAATGCACTGAGGTTGCCAAAGAGGCTGGAGTTCCTTCAGCAGAAAAGCAAACAGATGGTCCCAGGAAAGTGAGCACATTCTTAAACCCTGGATTGCATTTGGACAGAATGGAGCCACATCTGCCAAAGCCTGCTGGCCAGAAGCATCAGAAGGGAAGGGAGCCATCAGAAACTAATGTGACATTCTTCAAGCTCTTTCACTTCATATTGATATTAGTAATCCAGCAGGAATGTTCCAGAATTGCCAGGTGTCCTTCGGGTTGGCCAGTTTGGGGGAAGGAGACATGATTAACAGTGAGTAACTGGATACACACATGCACCCTGCTCTGGAGTGTTCCCTGCTAAATATATCCCTCTAGGTCATCCATGTCCACCTGGCCTGGAGATAAAATGGTAGGAGCTGCTCGTTTCAGATAATCTGTTTCTGATTTCTGCTGCCACAAGCCACAGGATAATCTTGCAAATGTGCCTGTCCCTCCAAACAAGAGAGAAGATGCCAGAGCTGGGAGTGCAGAGCAGAATCATCCCAGAGATCTTCTCAGGCTTAGCACGGCCCTGGGTTCAGGACCAGAGTTCAGGGGGTAAAAAGGGCAGGTTGTGTCAGGAAATGCAGAGATGGGATGAATCCTAATGGATTTGTGCTTGTGCAGTACTTTGTAAAAAGAAACTGCAGCATAAGGGAAGGGACTGAATTGTTCTTCAGCTGCATTTAACAGCAGAGTGGGAAATCACCCAGGGTGGTTCTGTATTGGAGGGAGACACACCCAAGGTCCAAACAAACCCTTCAGAGATGCAAGGTGAGGTTCTAGCTCTTGTCTAGCTTTGCAAAGAGTAAAAATGTCACTAAGTCTGCTCCATGGCTCAGCCACCATCATAATTCAGGGATCATGTAACACCTCATAGGACTTTTACAGAACCTAATTTATCAATAAGTAAGAAATGTGAGGTTATTTTGTGAAATTATTAGTAGGAGTGCACTGAGTGGGCATCACTGGATCATGGCACTGGTGTGGTGGAAGGTACTAGAGAGCAGGGAGTGTTTGAGGTGAGACACAAACACATTCAGGGAGTTACAGATGGTAAAATGTTAGAGAAATGTTACAGTTCAGGTTCAGACTGGCCTCCAAAGGTGTGCAGAGAAGGCATTTCAGTAAATGCACTCATACAGAGTTTATTCCTTCTTGCACGTACCAGTGAATCTCACACAGGCCTGAGTGCCAGCACTCGTGGTTAATCTGTTCCTGTGCCCTGACTGCCACAGAGGTATCCGGTGTTTTTAGGATGCTCACCACTGCCAGGTCCCTTCCCTACCTCTGCACGAGCCCTTTGTGCCTGGAACAGGTGAATTCACCCCCAGTCTGCTCTCAGAGCTCCACCTCAGCCTGCGCTCCCCTCACTGCAGAGAGGAGCAGCACAGCACAAACCCTCCAGGGGCAAGCCCTCCCAAGCTGGGTGCAATGAGGCCTTCCAGCTTCATCTCCATCCCACAGAGCCAAATGCAGCATGAACAGAGTGAGCAAAGCCTCCCACTGCCATCAGGGTGAGGGGAGGCTGCTCAGCCCTTCCAGGGTACACAGAGCATCTTCCAAACAGCTCCCCTGCCATGGGAGGGGAATGTGATCTTGCTGGGTGTAATGGGTGAAATCCTCTCCCCCTGTTCCTGCAGGAAGTCACATTATGATCCTAACAGCCCCTTCTGGCTGCAAAATCTGTGAACATCCCTCTGAGCTTACTGGGGTGTTTCATACACACGTGCTGAGCTTATTTCATCTCTGGGTTAACTCTGCTGACATCAGTGAGCTACACCAAGGATAAATCTGGCCTTGTCACTGTGTTTGGTACTGTAATTCAGTTCCTCCTTTGTTTAAAACTTTTGGCAGCTTGATATATTATAAGTGCCACGTAAGTATAAAATGCATTTCTTTGAGCAAAGAAAAATATGCTAATATGCATATTCCTATTTTGTCTCTTTCTTGTTACCAGTTAATCAATCACACAGAATGTTTGTGACACTTATTAAAGGGAATGAGTAGATAAAAGCACATGGCTTTCATTTATGAGACCCTGATAAGTTGGAAATACAAAGGATCTTACCAAAGGGAGTCAGTGTATACTAATGGGTAGAACAAAGAGCTGATAATGAAAAAGACATTGAATGTGAATCCCAGTTCTATTAACTCCCTTTGTGATCTTGAGTAACTCAGCTATTCCCCACACTTTGTGCATGTGACCAGCTCCAATCTGGAGGCCATGCTTCAGTTGAATACCATTAGGTCAATCATTCTTTTAAATAAAATACTTCTGTGCTGTCAGCTTTTAATTGCTATCAGCCAGAAATCCAGATTAAAATCCTGGAGCCTGGATCTGGGAAGATTATGTTTTTAGTCTGTGTTCTGATACAGCTTCAAAAGGAAAGCAAATCCCAAATGCAGTGAGTATTACTTATCTCTTTTCCTCTCTCTTCATTTCCATGTGTATTCAGATTGAGTGGCAAATCTGCAAATCTTCATTCACCTGGTTGCAGGGTGTAAACTGAGCAATCTGCTCTTCAGCTGAGAGCTCTGAGGCTGTGGATAAATAACCCCCTGGAAATGCCAGCTTGAGGAGCAGAATGGGTATTGATCCAACATGCAGTGTTCCTCAGAACACATTCCTTTCTCTTCCTGCAGGTATTTCCAGCAGCAGGAACGCTGTCCCCATGGCAGATAATCCAGCACAGGGTGAGGGATGTGCCCTGCCTCTGCAAGGATGGGGGGAAAGGCAGAACCCCAGCCCTGGGGCTGTGAGGGCATGGTTATTCCATTGCAGCTCAGCACAAGGAACCCCAGGAGCTCTCAGAGATTAATTAATGTCTTATGCATGGTTCTCCTTACAAATCCCAACCCCAAATGTCCCTGCCACAGGGTGGGGAGAGAGGTGGCAGCCCTGTCAGTCTCTAGTGTGGGAATGGGCAGAGCCAGCCCATGGGATTGGCCATGCACTCCTGGAGGTGAGTAAATTCACAGAATCACAGAACNGGAAAACACCTCTGGGATCATCCATTCCAGGTTGGAAAACACCTCTGGGATCATCCATTCCAGGTTGGGAAACACCTCTGGGATCATCCATTCCAGGTTGGGAAACACCTCTGGGATCATCCATTCCAGGTTGGAAAACACCTCTGGGATCATCCAGTCCAAGCTGTGCCCAATCCCCACCTTGTCAATATTCAGTCATTCCTCAAACACCTCCAGGGATGGGGACTCCACACCTCCCCGGGCAGCCCCTTCCAATGCTGCTCTTCTAACACCAGAAATGTAATTTTTTCCCTCTCTCTTCCCCATCTGCAAAGCTGGGGTGATGATGATACTGCCCTGTTTCATGCTGCTCCTGGAGATTTGCAAATGAGCAGTGATGTTATTATTAATGAACCTGTAAATCAAATAATTCAGTGCTGTGGCAGCACAATAGCACACAGTACCTTAAATACAGTCCTTAGGTGGCTGTATGGAACACATGCTGTTGTTATTTTGACTTCTTTGTCTATTTTTCTAAATTCCTCCCTTTTGGTAAGAACAATTATGTTCCAAAGTTTGGAAACTGTGAAGAAGCATGCAGTGTAAATGCTCAGGAATGACTAATTTGGAGACTTTTTTACAACAAAGAAGTTCAAAAAGCAGTTAAAGGCCTGACTGTTAACAAATAAAAAAAGTAATTTGGATACTACCAGCAGTACAGGAGGTACTTTTATTAGGTAAAGCAATGCAAAAGTTTGGCATGGGTTCAGTAATAATAAAAGAGCAACTATAAAGAGTTAATTATCTCTGATCCCTAAAGGAAGTATATCTTTCCTATCATCATTGAGGCCCTTTGTGGTGCAGTGTTGGGAAAAACAGAGCATTTTGGCTGAGAGCCCAACACCTGGCCTGGGAATCATGTTTTACAGTGGCCAAAGATCATCAGCTTCTCCTAGACAGAGTGCTAATAATGTGAAATTGGGGCTGAAGTTACCTCATTAGGGGCACCACTAGTAAACTCCATAGCATTCTTTTATGGGGGAAAAAAGGGAAGAGGTTTGGAGTCATGGTGTTTGCCTTGCTTTGATCTTTAAATAAAAAGTGTCACTGTTGTTTCCTAAATAAAAAAAAATTTAAAAAACGTATGGCTGTTGTTGGCCTAAATCTTCCTTGTCAAGTCAAATGGGACATAAAACCATACAGGCTCATTGTGGTGCAAAAAGGGAAATCAGGAAGGAAAAAAAACCTGTAGAACTATTTGGGAAAAGCTCCCTTTTCCACCATTCAGTCCACTGAATATTTCTAATATGTTTTTTGCCATAAAACCAGACATTGGTGGAAGATTTTGATTCCTACAGAGCCAGTCCCAGTGGTGCTGCAAGAGCAGAGACTCCACAAGCCTTGGCAGCCTGGCTGGGGCAGCCTTGGTGCTTTCTGCCCCAGAGGGGTTTGGAGAGAAAACTTCCATGTGCATGGATGAAGCAACGGGGTTTGGAGAGAGGAAATTGTCTGTAGAGCAGGCACACAAATCCTGGCAGCGTCCCAGGCCAGGCTGGATGGGGTTTGGAGCAACCTGGGACAGTGGAAGGTGTCCCTGCCCATGGGATGAGCTTTAAAGGTGCCTCCCAACCCAAACCAGTCTGGGATTCCAGCTGCATGTGAAATCCCTAACAGGTTTAAGCATTAATCCATAAAAAATATGGATTTTAAAAATATAGATTATAAAAATAATCATTAGACAAATATACATCTATGGACACTTCTTGCATTTTACAAGGTGTCACAGTTTGGGGATTTCACAGGCTTTCCCCAGCCCAGAAGGGCTGAAACCTCCTGGTTGAGAACAAAAAGCAGCATATGAAGGAAAGCTGCAGGGTCCTTTACAAAGAAATGGCCTTTTTTCCCCGTTTTCCAGCTGAATGGCCTCATCTTGCTCATATTACCAGGAAAGTGATTAACCTGCAGCCTTCTCCTAAACCTCCCCTGTGATGTGGCACTGCTGGGAGGCCCTGGGAGGCCAGAATAGCCAAGGCAGGTTTAGCAGGGCTGAGGATCTCAGTGAGGTTGGCACATCTCCAGTGGGCAGCAGTAAATCCAGGGCTGTTTTGTCCTTAACCAGGACTTACCAGTTTAATGGGGGGAAAATTAAAAAAATAAAAGTAAAAATAAA
>WBNQ01062936.1:26168-36052 GCA_013401375.1 Spizella passerina | reverse complement strand
GGAGTCAGGCCCAGGAAGAGCTGAGTGGAAAATGTAGCTGTGGTGGCTGGTGTGAGTGTAAACCTTCACATGAATTATGCATTCCTGTTCATGTAAAACACCAGCATATTTATGCATCTTCCTTGACTTCTTATCACTTTACTGGACAGAGCACAATGTTTTCCTCATCATTATATTAGATCTTGAATTAAGGCAACTTCCTCGTTAGGGGACGAGGGCTTGGTTGGCTGGACTTTTTTAATTGCTACTTTTAAATTCTACTGAAACAACAAGTAAACAAATAAAAAATTCGTTAGAGAGAGGCAGCTCGAGTTAGATGAAAGTTTTACAGCACAGAGCTCTGCTTTCCAAAGCAGCAAATCCAGTCACCGGGTCATTAGCACAGCGTGCAGCGCCACAGAAACGAGGAACATTAGAACTTGTGTCGTTTGCAAGATTTAATCATATTTCAGTGTCTTAACAGCAACATTTCAGCCTAAAAGCTTCCCAAAAGGCACTTAAACATTGGAAACAGCAGCTCTGAAGGGCTGCGGGTGCATTTACTCATTACGAGCATATTTAAAACAACGCATCTGGGCTGGCTGGTGACGCCTTTGGGGCTGCAGAGAGAGGCTGGAGAGGGCAGGGGGAACAAAAAGGGGAACATCCATCCCTCCTTTGGCTTTGGGGCTGCAGAGGGGGGCTGCAGAGGGCAGGGGGAGCATCCATCCCTTCTGTGGCTTTGGGGCTGAAGAGGGAGGCAGGGACAGGGCAGGCGTATAGTGGATATTTTCATATGCAGCGAGGAGAGAGAATGGTGCATCTGACTCCACCTTATCAGAAGGCTAATTAATTACTTTATACTCAATTACTTTACTTTATACTATATTATTCTATACTATATTACACTATATTACACTACATCTAAACTGAATCTGCCAAACACTCAACTCTGCACTGCCCAGCATCTCATGACTGTCAGCCCATAGTCCTGACACAAGCATTCATTCTTCTTGGCCCTGATAGGCCAAGGAAACAAAACACCATCACTCTGGGTAAACAATCTCCATATTGCATTCTACTTTTCCACAAACACAGGCACAACAAATGAGATAAGAATTGTTTTTCCTTTTTCTGAAGTTCAGAGAATGTGAATCTCAGAAATATTCTTGGGAAGACTGCCTTGCTTTTCTCTGTGAGGAGAAATGTGGCTACACAGGGGAGCACCCATCCCTTCTTTGGCCCTTTGCAGAGCACACGTGGAAGGTGCTGGGGCTGCCCATGGTGTGTACATGAGCCTTCTCATCCCACGTTAGAGCTGGGCTGGGAAGGGTCCCCCAAGAAGCCAATGCTGATTATGATCCGGGCTTGATAACTCTGCTGCTTTGAGCACGTCAAGTTAATTTCATGCTGAATAAGGGGAAAACTTATGCCTGTCACAGTGCTGTATATCAGTCAGGGGAGAAGAACAAAGGCTTTGAAACCTAAATGGCTGCATTTGCCACATGGCTTGGCTGCAAAGTGTAGCATTCATGTTCTCTGGAAAAATCCCTTCACCCAGGATTTTTCACATGGGAAGCTGAGAAGCCTCAGAGAAAAGGAAAACAATTCTTATCTCATTTGCTTCTCCTGGGTTTTGCTTGTCTGGAATGTGTTTGGAGATTGTTTACCCACAGGTGATTGTTTAGTTGGATTCTGGTGTGAGTTGTTTTCACCCATTGGCTTGCTGGGGCCAAGCTGTGTTGGGACTCTGGAAAGAGTCAGGAGTTTTCATTATTACCTCTTTAGCATTCTGTAAGAATCCTTTCTGTATTCTTTAGTATAGTATGGTATAGTATTCTTTAATATAATATAGTATTATAAAGTAATAAATTAGCCTTCTGAGAACATGGAGTCAGATTTATCATTCCTGCCTTCGTCAGGACATTCCCAGCAAATGCAATAGCAAAGAGGGAAATGCAATTGCCTTTGTGCTCTCCACAAGGCAGAGCCTGTGGAAGAGGAGGTGGCTACAGACAGGTCTTTATTGCATGTAAAATGACTTTGCATAGAGCTCCCAGCACTGGAGGAGGCACTCCCTTGGAAAAATGGCTCTGCAAGGAGGGTGGGGATCTCCCCTCTGCCTGTCCATCCCTTTTCCCCAGGTTTCTCTTGAAAAATAGCCATTATATCCACTTAAAAATGAGCCCAAAGGAGCTCCTGCCATTTAAAGTCAGGTTAATATACAGAGAGAGTAGCAATCTACTCTAGGGGGTTCTTTGGTCCTTTATTTGTTTTGTTGGGATCTTTTCCCCAGCTCCAGAACCTGTGTTATGCTCTTTAAATCTTTACTTGTTGTTTGATCTTCTCAGACTCTTGTTTCATATTAGGAATTGTAAAAATAAAAAGAAAGAAAAAAAAAGCATTAAGAGGAAATACAACAACAAAAAATTCAACTGAGTTGAGTTATTTAGGCAAACTGCTTCTCCTGGATCAAACACAAAAGCAAGATCTCAGAAAACCTTCATAAGCTGCACCATAGGAATGCAATTACTACTGGAAACAGTGCAATCACAGTTGTTCTCTTTAAGAAGTAATCTTCAAATTTTAGCAATATTTCAGTAAAACCATCTTAGCAACAAGCAACTTCTCATGCAGGGGGAAGTCCCACATGTTTTACAGATGTCCATCATGGGGGATGACCCAAACCTCTTCATGGCCCAAACCTCTTCATGGCATTTTCAGTTTTAAGTTAAACTCTGAAAGATGCAGGGCCTGTTGTAGAAGAGGGCATAGCACTGTACCCTTCACTAATAGTAAAACATCTTCTGCATTGTTTTGTATCATTCTTTAGCACATTTCTTTCATTGTTATGCAAGGAAGGAGTGTCCTGGGGCAATTTTTCTATTCTGTTACAAGCTACTGGCAAATTTTCTAGTCAGGGGGAGATATTTAAAAGTGACTCGAAGAGTTAAGCCTCCCAACTTCCTGATAAGACTGTTGGTCTCCTTCCCCTACATAAGTATTTGTTTCCTTCCCTTACATAAGTATTTGTCCTTTTCCTTTACATTATCGTCAGGTGCGCAGAAGAGTTGATTTGCTTTCATAGCTGAGATTCTAGGAAAATTCAGTTTTGAATTGCTCTTAAATAACTCATCTAGGCTGGGCTATTATACAAAACATTCAGGAAAGCATAAGGTCAAAAACCATTTAATTAATTTATCCTGCACACGTGGAGGAATGCAACTCAGAGGGAGAAAAGCCTCAATTCTATGTTTTCTTCAAGACTAATTTTACCTTTGAAGGCTAAAAATAAATTCTCTGTGTGGCAATGTGGGGAAAGGGAGTGGGCAGCCCCTGTTCCCCATTGCACAGGAGCACAGGCACCAGTGATGGGAGAGGGACCCCAGTCCCACAGGGCTGGGCTGGGCCTTGTTCATTTAAATGATTACCATGGCCGCCCTGTGGTTCAGCAGCTGTGACTGTGGCCTTACAGGAGGGTGGCACACATGAGGGATCAAAGCCCATCTGTCATGTAAATTGAAAGGTCCTAGCTTAATTAAAGCACCTGAGCTGCATTTAGGGGATGCAGGGTAACGGCCTGCAGACTATAGCAGAAACTAAGGGGGTTTAACTCTTGTTCAAGGCTTTGAGAGCCTTCAGTTTAGGTAATCCTAAATTTCTTAGATGATGGTAAGATGATATCAGACAGCCCTGAACCCCTCCAGGTGCCCAGCCTGTGACATCCCAGCCTGGCTGTCCCTCCCCACCCTGCAGGCAGAGCTGGAGATCTCAGCTTGGAGTTCCCCACCCTGTGAGATCTTACTGGCTCTGGGGTGGTTGCATTGCTGTGCTTCAGTGTGCATTTATGATTATTTAGTGGTGTTTGCTGTTTGATGCACCCCAGCTCTGTGGGATGTATCTTGTCCCCAGTTTAAGCAGGGGAAGCTGGAGCCCCTCAGGGCTGGGTTTGGGGATTCCCATCTGCAGCTGCCCATCTGCTCGAAGGGTTCAGCATTCCCTCCTGTGGTGTGCCCGGCAGGGGCAGGACAGTCAGGGATTTTCCTGCTGTGGTGGAGTTTTCAACAAGAGTGAAATGCTTCCAATAAGTTCAAAACTCTTTTTTGTTTTTGTAAAGTCCAAGAATTTACACGGAGAATGTACTACGATGGGCAAGGATGAAAATAAAGCTAGCCTGTGACTCATACAAAATATACACAGCTGCCCCAAAACAGGCTTTTAATTAGTTAATTCTAAAATCCTGAAATTTGATCTCCCTGGTAAAAGTTTTTTAGACCCAACTTTAAAAAAAAAAATATCAATTTGTTTTTGGGACTTCCATTCCTGAATTTACAGCAATCACCTTAAGTGCTTATGTGCTCTGGGGTGAACCCAGCAAATGAGCAAATTTAAGCTGTTAGCTCTTCTCTGATTAAAATACACTGTTGGTGTTTTTGCCTGCTTGTGCTTACACAACAGAGAATAGAAAACTTTCACTTTTAATGTGTCTGCTTTTCTGCAACATGTTCACAAACACCAGAGACCTCATGACTTTTCCTTTTAGCAGCCTTAAGCTTATTTAAAATTCCTAGGACCTACTCATTCAGCAACCTGCCTTCCTTTACCTCAGTGCTGTGTTCCTTTGCAGACCTGCAGCATTGCCAACACATCTTCTTTCTCCTTTTTTAATTTCCTATTTATTTACTTATTTTAATCTTTAAAAGAAATCCTGACAATATGGAGAAGAAAATAAATTTTAAATTTAGGAATGAAATTAGAAGGGAGAAGGACTTTCATATTTGTAGAAAAAGTGAAGAATTCTCACAATTAAAAAAGAAAAAAAAGAAGTTGGAACTGTTCTTTGTGAAAGTTCTAGGCAAACAAGTCTGCAATTGGACCACACCTCTCTTTTCAGGTGACTTCAGTCTCTGAAAGCCTGGGAATGCTTTGTCTAAAACACCTTGAAAACATCAAAATAAGGCAAGTGGCATTTGGGGGCTTTCAAACAATCCTGCCTGTGCTTTGGTGTGAGGTGAAAATATTCTGGAGATCCCCCCTCAGTTTGGGCAGGTCAGTGCTAACCATGGTGTCTGCTAGCACCAAGTTCCTTCTGACCTTCAACACAAGTAACTTTGTTGGTTTTCACTTTCCCAAATCTCCAGTTGCCTTACAAGAATTCCTTTTACTGGGGATTTGTTTCTCAGGATGTTCCAGCAATGATTTCCTATTTTCCTGTCCCCAGTCCTATGCTGGGCTCCACACAGGTGTGAAATTCTGTAGGGTGGTGGCAGGATCAGGCTGACTAAAGGACAAAGAGACAGACAACTTGGGGAGAGCACAAATTTGCATGTATTTCCATTATTTTGGCACTGGGCAAAACGATTTCTGCAGTGACTTCCCCTCAAAGCCACCAAGAATAAAGCTATAAAAGAAGATTATCAGAAAGTAGGCCATGTTGCTCTGCTTATCATATTCATGTTGCCACTTCTTATTTTCCAGAGGTGATTTCAGAGTGGATTCAGAGTGGAGGACTGGTGCAGCATGCTCTGGTGATGCATGCCTTGCTCTTAATCCCAGGGCACAAACCATGTCCAAGGGTTATGGATGGTTCTTGCCAGGGGAATCAGGCATTAGGGGCCAATGCTGGGGGAATACAGGGGGAAATGTTGAATTTTTATTGTGTGGCCTAGCAGAGGGTCGAGTTTAAAAATAAAACTAAAAATTAAAAAGAAAAAAAAAAGACATGTACCAGAATCTAGAGACATCCCATAAGAATTTCTTGTCTCTCTGGCAGAATTTACCAGCTGTAGCAACATGCATATTTCTCTCTCTATTCTTAGTGTAAGAGAACTGCCAATAAAAGCTGCTTTTCAGCTTCACAGATAAAACTATTTTTTTCTCTTGCTTGCTATTTTTCCTGAAAGAACTTTGTTTGCTTTTTAACTATAGAGCAACGGGGCCCCAGAAATTTCAAGTCTGTGATGAAATCTCAGTTGCAGAGCTCATCAGCTGAGTTTGTGAATTAACAATGTCTGTATCCCCGGGCCGTCATTCTTCTCAAATAATAGGGAGCTGGATCACTGCCCTTCTGGGTGAACATCAAAAGTTGTGGCCAAGAAGATGTGAAACGTTGCTTCTAGAAGAATAAAGGTGAGGACAGCAGAGGCACTCAGAGCTGCAAGTGCAACTGCTCACTTCATTAAAAAGGTGGCAAATCTGTGGGTGGCGAAATCAAACAGAGGTGGGAGTGTTACAGCCATGCTCTTCCATGTTTTCTCAAGCACTGCAGAGCTAAGATATCACCTCTCACTTCAACATTTGACAGATTTTATTTTATATGTCAGGCACCTCACAAACTTGAATTTCATTTTAATACTCTGGTAAAGCCTCCCTCCTAGTAATAATGTTCTGCTTTCTGCTTTATAAAACACCAGAAAATCCATATGTTTCATGTTAATTCTGTTGAAAATACTTTGAACTGAAGATCCTTTTAGAAATTTTGTTACA
Source organism: Spizella passerina (assembly GCA_013401375.1). Taxonomy (NCBI): domain Eukaryota; kingdom Metazoa; phylum Chordata; class Aves; order Passeriformes; family Passerellidae; genus Spizella; species Spizella passerina. The sequence continues at coordinate 29,587 of WBNQ01062936.1, read as the reverse complement.
CGTTTCCAGCCTTAGAAATTCTTATTTTGAAGACCTGCATCAAAGGACAGGTTTAAATCTCAGTTTAAAAAAAATATGCTCTGCTGGAAGTGTAGATAGTGGAATCTTTTTTTTTCCTACAAATCAAGTGCAACCTAGTTTAATTGTTATTGTGGTCCCTCCCCACTGCTTGCTTTCCACTGTTAAACATAACCTCCTTTTGTTAGAAAGCAACAAAAAAATTAGGTTTAACTATGTCCCCTACTGGTGGCCTTGAAACTTTATGGCCTCCCCCTGACATCCCATGCACATGACAATGCTCAAAGCAGCCTCATTCTTTCTCAGGACAGGAATCAAACTCCTGAATAAATCAGAATTATTTCTAGTGGAAGACTTTTTCCTAAATTGCATTTATGCAACTTGTAATTACATTTCACATGAAGTACCAGGGAGGATTATGGGGAACAGGAGAGCACCTGCTGTAAATATCTATTTCCCATAGAAGGCATCAGGGCAAGTTATTAGCCTTTTGTGGTTGTAAATAATTAATTCAATTCAATATTTGGGGTTACCTGGGGTTTAAATTGGTACTGATCTTAGTCTAATGTTTCCAATTTCAGGAATTGAAACACATTACTATCTGCCTTTGCCAGCACGCAAAATGTTAATCTTGATGGATTGCATTATTCTTTATAGAGAGCACTTTTTGTTCCACTTATATTTCAGCATCTTAACTCCTCGACATAAGGATGCTTTAGCTCTTTATATTGAGAACACTGCACATTTATTTTAATTGGATAACTGAGCTTTTCTGCTTACTGAGCTGTCTGCCTGACATTTGCAAAATGCAGCTTTTTTTTTTCCTCCGACATAACCTAGCTGTTCATTTTTATAAGGCCTGTCATCCAAAACACAGAACCTAATCCTTAATTAGTTGTCATATTTGTTTAGATGTTATACATCATCCATTGGACTGAACTGTTTGGTTTACTGTCCTTTCATAATGTCCATTAAATGATTATTTTTGCATTCACTTATGTTTTATTTAACCGTTTTCCTACATCCTCAACTCCTGACTCACAGGCCTGTTGCTAAAGAGTGAAATCATTAAATTGGCCAGGCACAGAGGCTGCCCAGGCAGTGAAGGGTAAATCAGAGCTAACAGAGCAAACTGTGGGGCTCTAAAGCACCTTAACAACAGCTTTCCTCCAGTTTGGATTTTCAGCTGTAAATCCCTTTTGGAATAGGAGCTATGAGGAGCCAGTGTGTCCCATGGGATGGAGAAGGGACACCACTGTCCCCTGATCCCCTTTAACCCAGCAGCAGGGCCATGGGGGCAGGATTTATTCACTGGGATGTGGAGCAGGGGCTGGAATCCAGGGCAGAGTCCTAGACAACAGGCTGCTCTAGAGGTATTTCTCAATGAATAATTATTTAAGTGGAATGGAGGAATTTAACAGAGGAATTGAGAACAACCTAACCCAATATTCTCATGGCAACTACATGTTGAAAAAACCCTGTATAAACAGCCAAGAGAAGACTTCTAAAAGCAATCTCCCACATCCATTTGTGAATGCCTTGAATATGATGTCAGTGGGCATGGAAATCACCTCCCTTCCACACAAAACTCATTCTTTGTGCCCTGCCAGGCACTGCAAAGCACACAAAGCAAGGTCACCTACCCTGAGTGCCTGGGCAGGACATGATGTAGGAACCTGAGGAGTGACAGCATCTCCTGTAGAGAGCTAAACAGCAGCTGAGCAGGAGCTTCTGGCCCTGAATGCTGCCTGCCTGGACACCTCAAATGACATTGTTATTTCCAGGTCCCTTCATGGATATAATTCTAAGTATCTGCCCTTCACAAGTGGGCAACTGTGTGTTCCACTGCCCTGCTGCCAGCAGGAGCTGTGTCCCAGCCAGGGATCACATCCCTGCCACAACTACACTGCCATGGCATGGCACTCATCCTCTGTGTGCATACAGGAAATACACCTGGATTAAATACAGCATGAAATAAAAACCTTTCTTTTCCACATGAGAAAATAAAGATGAGCTCTTGGATCTAAAAGTCCTTCTAATATTTTACCTCCCTGTGCTCATCTCTGTCTTACCTCAGGAAAAGACTCAAGTCGATGGTATGCTGGCATATACTGCCCATCTCTTCCTCTGATCCTAGTCCACGTCCATTGTGCTTTTTGTGAAGTGCTGTGAGACAATTATTGCTATGCAGAGCACTGGGGAAGTGCTGGAGAGGCATGAAAGCTGCCTGCAAAGTCTGGAAAGACTCAGCATAAAGCTCCTGTTACAGTGAGAGGTGAAGCATATGCCCTTTAGGTATAAATGAAGCATCAAGATAAACTTTTATAATACTGGAAAATGACTCTTTTTGATGACACTTTCATAAATTCTTCAAAGACCTCCCAAAATCATTGTCTCCCTTCTGATCTCACCTCCCACTCGAATCTTCTCTTCCCACTGAAACAAGGTTACTTTTTATTTTACTTTTTTCCTTCTTCTTTCTTCTCTCCCTTACACCTACCAAAATGAGAGTATTTCAGCTCTACTTTTAGGGAGGAAATGATTTGCACAGGCTTTTTTCCTCATGCATCTGTACTGTAAAACTGAAAAAATGTGGCATGAGGAACATGTCAAACTTGCAAAAAGAAATCACTTCAGGCAAGAAACAGCAATATGACATGACAGCAATTGAAACTGAAGACAAGGTTCCCAGAAAGTTAAAGAAAATTAAATTCTAACTAAAAAAAAAGAAACCTAAAATTTTACCCAAATTAGAAGCTAATAACTTGAATGCCCAAAAAGATGACCAAGGACATAGTACAGAACATCCTACACAGTGGCAGCTCTAAGATCTTCTATGAAGCTTTAATTTAATTTTGGCTATACAATTAAAGCTGTATAGGAACTTTAAATAATTGGAGTAAAAATACCCTGCAAAGATGACTGCCTTTTGTCTTTTGGTTACATGTGGGACCTTCCTCATTCTCTGGCCAATTGTTCAACAAAGTTTTTATTAATTTAGCACGTGTTGGCTAAGAAAGGATGCACCACTGCCTTAGACATAAGTAATGATACCAGACAAAAGCAGATGAATCCAATCACATAAAAATTAAGTGGCATTTCAGGTTCTCCATGTGTGTCTATGTGTCCCACTTGTGTTTATCTGCCAAGATGCTTCTTGCCTGCCTTCAGCCCAAATATTACCCAGCATTACCACTTCAGTCATTCATCCAGCCACCAAGAGAAGCAGTGCAATGCATCCATCATGTCTGATATGCAGGAAAGTGCACTTGGACATTTAGTGCTTCTATGTCATATGAAGATTTAAATTAAGCACAGCATAATATCTCCCCACCATTCCTGGCAAATATCAAAGTTTCTTCTCTCTAGTTTCCTGAAGGGATTCAGGCACTTGGTAGAAT
>WBNQ01062936.1:6168-21168 GCA_013401375.1 Spizella passerina | reverse complement strand
ACAGTAAATGCATAATTAGCTTTATGAGGTTATTGGGAATCAGCAGCAGGCTGAGGAGAGGGGCTGTGGAGCAATGCAGGCACGTGGTGTCAGGAACGTGCACGCTCCTGCTCCTCCTGCACAGCACACGGAGCCTCCCTAAAACACAGCGCAGCTGAAGCCTCACATTGCAGGCCCAGCTTCCTGCTACAACCAGGCAAAGCCAGTGATGGGAAAAACAGATTTTTGTCTTTTCTCCCCACACAAAATCCTTATAGCCAAAACAACTTCAGAGCTGCTTTCCCTGAGTCCCTGGTGCTCTGCCTCGCCTTGGCACACAGAGCTCTGCTGGGGGAGCACAGGGAGCAGCAGCAGCGAGATGGACCTGCCAGCCAGGGACAGCTCCCACTGTCTCACATATTTCCCATAATCAAACAATTTTCATTTGCTCTCAGGTGTCACATAGACCAACAAAAGCAATCTTGTAATTACAGTGCTGTCTTGAATACGAGGGCTAATGCAGCAAACAAGGTTTAACAATGCCCTTGATAGCTCTTAAAATGAAAAAAAAAATTGTTTTTTAGCCTTATGTGAACAGCAACCACAGACTGGTCTCATTCTCTGTAACTACCTTATTTTACAAATACATGTATAAACTTACTTTTTTTGAAAAGAGGACAATTGTCATTTTTTATTACCATGTATTTGCTCATCCACAAGCAGAATCTGATTAGTGGATTCTTAGCTAACCAGCTGAGAGAAAACTGAGAAAGGAATGTTTCCATGGCATATGCAATCCTCCACCACCCACTACTGTGGGTCCTGGATGTGAGGTAGAGAAAAGGACCAAATTATCTGAACTGCACATTCCCACCTACCCAGAGACATCTTCAAGGAGGGAGCAGAAATTACCATAGACAATAAATCCTTAATTCTCCATCTCACTGAGCCTACATTTCCCAGATTATGAGGCATTCCTTTCATATGGAAATCCACAAATCACCTCCTGTGACAACTGTGCCCACTAAAGTGCTCAGTATGGAAAAGATAGACTGAACATCCCTGTGTCTCACTGTCTGCACAAACATAGGGCCACACACTCAGAGAAATCAAATGCCTTCCTTTTCCAAGAATACATAGCCACACATCTTGATGGAAGAAACCAAAAAGTAGAAAACAGTTCAGTAAGTTCAAACTTCCAAGCGCTCATATGCAGCATTTAGAGACAGGCTTTTTTTTTTTTTTCAGCAGGAGTGCAGCATTTTCAGCAAGTGTAAGAGTATCTAAGTTCTTATAGAGCATTCTAAAGCCTGGATGTTTCACTTCAAAGTGCAACCAACATAGCTGAATGCCTTCAGTTGTACTGCCCTGTTTGCTTAGTAAATCCAAATTCCTATGAAGGGATAATACATTAAAAATGAGTGAATTTATTTAAGCACCCCAAGTTCATGAGTGTGGGCTCTGTATCTCACCCCACAGCTGTGTTTGCTTTAGATTTGTGTAGAAATGTCTTCATTGTTATCAGAGGGATACATGAAATTCCAGGGGTAGCAGTGTGCTAGGCAATTGCTTTCTTCAAGACCTGGTCTAAAACTCCAGAATATGTGTGTAAAAGGCTTGTATAAATACATTAGTCCCTCTTTTGCTTCCAAAGCATTGATGAGTAAGGGATTCAATTTATATATCAATTCTATTTAAATATGTGGTATCTAAGAACACCTGTCTTTAGAAATTACCCAACAAAGGAAATGGGCAATTCCCACAGGAAAAGGAAGGGAAGGAAAGCAGCTCACATCAGTCTATGTTGGGTAAAGGACTTGGTGATGCTCTGGGCTGGAAAAGCAGTCTGAGAGTTCTCTGAGCAGGTTTGACACTGATCTCACACTCTGCAGCCTCTCTGGTAGGAGGAACTTCCATAACCCTCAGCCTTGGAACCCTCCACATTAGGATGCAAACACAATTTGGGGATTTGAAATAGTCAATAACAGAATCCCTTGTGTCTCTTTCATCTGCACTGAAGAGAAGGAGACTCTACTGCTCTATGCCAATTTTTAAAGTCTGAGAATTTTGAATATCATTATAATTTTAATTCTTCCCAGCCAAATTTCATTCCAACAGTAAGAAAGCATCGAGGAAGGGAAAATAATTAATTTAAAGGTAGACATGCTTCCTTCATGGCCTTAGTAACATGCAAGAGGATTTGCACGTACTATTATCTTACATGCTTTAATGCCATGATTATTACTTTTATATCAATGGGAATTAGTATATTTCCTTTGTTTTTCTTTTTTCCTGATTATCTGGCATCGCTGCAATGCTGAGCAAGGGCTGTCAATCTATATCTGTAAAAAATACATTCATTTTGGTCCAGTGGTAGGGCTGCACTTTGCCTCCATCCTGCCTCCCATTCCTGCAGGACCCTGGGCTGTGTCCCCCTGCCTCTCAAACAAAATCCAACAGATCACCCAGGATGGCATCAAGTGCCCCAAATGCAAGGGTCTCTTGTAAGGAAGGACCAAGCCTGAATAGCCAGGGCTCAGCCTGTATTAAATTATTACTGCATTTAAGCCAACTCCTGAAGTAACTGGCAATTTACAACATTGATGCAATATACCATGTTGCTAATAATATTATTATATCAATATTCAACAGAAATCTTGACCACTGATGGGAAAATATGGATAAACATGCACATTAAGCAATTTCAAAGAATGAAAATATGACTGTTTCAACCCAGTATTGACTTCTGAGTACATTTTTATGACCCTTTTTCCAAAGCAGCAATGACTTATTGTCAGTGTTTTACATTGCTTTTTTCATCCTTCTATATAAATCATGTCTCTTTTCTTAAAACAAGAGTTGTGAAGAAATCCTAATGTAAGAACTGTGACCAAAGTTAATCCTTGCTCCTTAAAAAGAATGGTTTATATTTATATTATAATAATGCTAAAGCTTTTACTGTGATATTAACATAGAAATGTTATTGCAGAATTAGTGATGCTTATATTCTTGTTAAAACAACAAACACTTGTTTTTCTTTTACAGGATATTGAAATTCCACTTTTAAAAATGTGTCCAATGTAAAAGCAAAATAAAATGTAAAATGAATCCTTCCAAATCTTCTGTAAAAGAAAATATATAAAATTAAACTGCACTATTTTCATTTCTGCACGCTCCTGAATACACTTGACATATGTAAGCACAAACATGGATGAAAATATTTCCAAAGGGGAAAGAACACATGCTCAGATATTATCTGGGAAAAAGATGCATTGAAATTCCTCTGTGATGAATAGACTTTTTTTTTTCTCCTCAGGGTGACCTCTACCTTCAGAATATGATGGTTTTATTATGATTAATAAATTTCATTTCCACAGAGGAAAGGAACAGTGTCAGCTTAAACTTAAAGCAAGTGGGTTTCTTTTTAAATGCTAATTTTTAAACACGCCCTTGCATGACACCAAATTTAGAAGCTCAGAAGGTTAGCAGAATAGATTCTGATTTCCAGGCTGAAAATAGGAAGAAGGATTTAAACTATATTGTCACACTGCAAATCAGTAAGCTGCTTCAGTCCCACACACACTGCTTCACTTACTCACTGCTATGCCAGCCTGCTTACTCCTCATTACAATTAGTGGCATTTAAATGCTTTGTGATCATTTACACTGCAAATTATCATTCTAGGTAAACAACTTACTGAAATTTAGGATGTGCCAATGGTGAGGTGGTGAATAAATTAATAGTCGATGCCATTCTCTGTGTATTTTACAGGATGATAAAACAAAGTATCCAAAGCAATATGCACAAATTCTTGTCTCAGAACACAGCTGATGAACAATTTTGATGCATCACTAACTAGAACAAGGTGTGCTCCTCTATTTTCCACTGCATCTGGGATAAGAATTCAGGACAACATGAGAAAAAAATAGGTTTGCTAGCATTTTGCTAACATACTGACACTGGTTCTTAAATAGCTGGACAAAAAACTTCCTGGGAAATAACTGAGAAAAAACCCCAGTGTAGCCATGCTAATTTCTATAAATGCAACCATAAGCTATCCACCAATAGATGGCAAGATCTTTACTTATGCTATGCCTTAATCTCTTCAATCATTTTCAGAAGAGGGTTTAAAAATGCTAAAATACTACATAAAAAGACAATTTGTTGTTCATTGATCAAATTTTTTTAAAGTTATTTATAAAGGGAAATTGTGGGATTTATTTTATCAGGGCCTTTGAAAGGGAGTATCTCTCTAAATAATCAGTAGTAGGTGTTGATGAAGTCTCTAAAAATTGGGGAATTCTGTGCCTCCTTGATCATAAATGCCATTTCAGTATTTTAAATTTTTGGGTAGTATGGCTGCATTTCCATACACATCTGGGACAGACAGTGGAGCTCCAATACTGGAGACATTTAGAAGTTCCTAAATAACATACACACTAACTAATAAGGAAAAATTCACCACATAAAATATGAACCAAGTTAACACATTTTTGTCAAGGGATTTGAGAAGTATAGAAGGAGAATGTTCAAGAATTTGATACACTTATTTTACTTATCGTTATCAACTGCCCTCCATTTTTTCAAATCTAATATTGCTGGAGGAACTACAGAAAATTATGAACATGTTTAAGTGGTTTAAAGAGAGAAGTTAAAACTTGGTCACTACTTCAGATCAAACGCTGACCTCAGCCATGTTACAAGCAAAGCCTGAGTGCCACTGGGAAGCTCATCTTCCTAACTTTTCCCCAATACTATCCACTCTTTACCCACTTTTATTGCAATTGAACAATCAAATAATAAAACTGCTTCTGGAAGGAATAAAAGGGAAGCAAGGGTTACCTGGCCTTAATACCACATAAATGCAGAAATTATTCCAATAACTAACTTGGTGCTCTTCCTCTTGGTCACAGATCCAAGAGAGATGACACCACAGCACAGCTCCTCCCTGTGCACCCCAGCTGAGCACCCCAGCTGAGCAGTGCTTTGGGCTCAATGGGTCAAACCTGTGCAGCAGGGGTGGGTAGAGCCCTTTAACCTAAAATTCATTCCACTGTGGTAGGATGGTGTCTGCTTGTGGTGCTCAAAGAATGTGCAAACAATGAATTAACTTCATTTTAGATATTAACACCAAGGGACTGTGGGCATTTCAGGCACCTGAATCACCAACAGGTCTCTCTCTACCTCAGAAGGCAATGGACAAAGATGTCTCTGAAGTTTTTACCTAGGATCAAGGAAACTGAAATCTGCTGATAAAAACAATTTCCAGGTGTTTGCCTTGATTGGAAGGGTTAAGAATGCTGAAATTCTCCTTGCCAAGCATTGAATGCACGCTATCAAACGCTGAGGTCACTGTACAAGGCAGGACCATCACATACTTTATTCATAGCATCCTCCTCTTCCATGACCTGTAATGTGCTACAGATTTGTGATGTGGAGCAGAGAAAGAATTGGGAAGTGACAGGCAGCACAATAAAGAGTGGAACTTCAAGGTGTTCTGCAGGGCTGAACTCCTGTGTGCCTGCAGAGCCATAAGGGATTTTTATCACCACAGTACTAACACATTTCTAGGTTTTTTCAGAGATAAGAAATTTGACCAGGGTCTACCATGGGTACAGGGCAATAATGAAAGGTTTCCATGAAAGGATGTTCATAAATATGTCATGGATGAAATATTAAAAGCATTGTTTACTTTTTCCTGCAAACTGGGGAAAGGACAAAGTAGAGAAGCCTATGCAGACTTTTCTGTAGAGATGAATTTCCAATTCTTGGCTGTTTACTTATGTATGTCACATCTCAGTTTGGCCAGTTAATTTCCTTGCTAATTGACAGGCATGTTTTGCAGAAGTTTCACTGATGCTCAGATGTGGTTTTAATTTTGCTTCTGTTTGCTACTCTGTATCATCTTCTAAAATTTGTGAGATGTTTGCAGCCAGCCAAAGCTGAGCTGCCATCTTCTAAAACATTTAAATGAACATGACTGATACTGGTTAATTTGCAGAAACACAGAAGAGTAAAAAACAGCAGCACAGGTGACTTTCCTAAGCTGATGCTGGATAATTGCGAACTGCAGCAATCCTAGGCACAAATCTCTCTTAAGAGCTCTCATTCAGTTTCAGTCTTGCTGTGTGAATTCACACCAGGGTGGGAATTGAAGCTGATGCCTAGTCAAAAGTCAAACAGAATTCTATGCACCACCACCTTTCTCTGTAGCTTCTAGCCAAGAAACTTAGATTTTTTTGCAAACTTCATTTAAAAAAAGCCACTGGGAAATCTGAGGCTTGCCATCAGGTGACACCTAAACCCAACTCCATTCCAATGAAAATAAAGCATTTCTTAGGTCTGTAAAACACTTTCTTATTACTATTGCTGTTATATTTAAGGCAATAAAGCTTGAAGAAATTCTTAGCAGTGCAATAATAAATATACCGGGTACATTATTTATAAAATTTTAAAGCCGTCTTTTGTGATCAGGTATAAAGTTCTGCAACCATAGCGTTGTTTTATGCGTTATTTATAGCATTGTTTTATTTATTTGCAATATGATAATCTCAAGATATTAAAACTGAATCCTTGCTCATTTAATGGAGTTGTATACAGGCATCCATACATGCACACACACAAATCATCTTTCATGTGCTCTATTTTTAGCCTACCAGAGAAAAACCAATCTAATTGCTTCATTAAAAACCAGCCCAGGAGATGCACATGTGCCCACAGGCACTTGTTGAGGAGAAACACAGATTATTCACTATTTCTGTTATCAAAGGAGCTTCACATTGCAAATCCTCCATTTACAAATGACAGGACCTCAGCTTTCCTTAATCTGGTGGAGCTGTCACGTTTGAGCAGCCATGCGAACTGACCCAGAACCGCGAGCACCGGGCGGGCAAGCTGGCACACAGACAGCGACAGCCAGGCCTGACAAAAAGGGATTCATCAAACCTCATCAAAGGACAACAGAGCATAATCAAAGTGTTTACTGATTTTTATCAACTGGTCCAATAGCTGAACATCTTCAGCATGCAACTACCCAGAGCAGTAAAAGCTGTGACAAATGGAATTCCGTGTAAGGAACTATTTATAGCAGCAGTAAATGCAAGTTTAAACTGCCAACATAAAGGACACTTGAATTTATAGAAGAAGTTTAATTTTGTGCATTAGTGCAACATTTCCTAGTCTTTCCAGAGCAAAAACTTCACGGTCTGCCATTTTTCACAGGGAACAGCAGTACAGCCTTAAATAAATACTAGAACAGGAACCATACAGATGCTACTACATCTTCATTTTTTATTTGATTAGCAGAAGAGCATAGCATAATAATAAAAGCCTCTCACTGAAAATGGTTATTTTCCCAAACTGCTTCATGAAATGAAGTCAAACCCATTGGCAGCAATAGTAAAAGGGAAGAACCTCTCTCAACTGAGCATATGTCTTCACACGGTAATTCTAACAGGCTGAAGAAACACCTCTCAAGCTGCATTCTTCCAAAAGAGTTTGGATTGGACTCTTTCAAATTCCATTCTAAGAGGATGATCTAATCACTATCTGCTACCAGACACATGAACAGGTCAATGAGATGCATGCAAATTTGTATGGCAAAATTTTGACGAGCTGCAATTATTTATGTACCCACCCTGGCAGAGGTAGGATTGCCACAACAGGCACTGCAGCCATTCTAAGCCCTTCATCAAACATTAATTTGTTTTAAATCAGTATCTCCATATTTGCTATTGTTCAATGAATTCAATTTGTGGCAGTGTTAGTGCTGACAGGTTAATGATAGTATACAGGGAAATTGCAATGACTGGAGCAATTGCATTTGTTAAAAATGGCCAATATTCTCTTCAAATATTTCAATAGCACAAACCCCACGGTTTGCTTATTGAAGCTGCTTGCTTTTATTCAACATCTTTCCTGGAGTTATGAAGTTAAACCTTTCAAAATGTTTAATCTATTTTGGAGACTGTATCTTTCTCCAAATGGAGGTCAATAACTTAATTTATGACTGTCAACTTCTAAAGCTTTATAAAGCATTTCTTTTGCTTGCATGCAGACACACACACACAGATTCCTTCCTCCTGGGACTGATTCTGCCCAAAAATGTAAATAAATACAGTCACAATTGGACAGGTGTTATATCCACTTCCACCATACTTCATTCCAAATTCAGCTTTATATAAACCCTTGCCTTTCTCTCTGTTATTTCAAAATCATAAACTGCAAATACACTTGGGAGAATAATAATACCAAGCATGCATCAGCACTGGATTTTTTTTTTGCTTCTACATAAAGGCTGGATAATAGTTAAAAACTGGAAGAAGAGAGAGAGATAATATAAATATACAATAATAACCCTGTCCCATTTTTACACAAAAAACCATAAAATGTCATTTGCAGGTACATCTGAGAATGCACTTGCAAAAGACACTAAAAATGCTTTTTCTTTCCAAACTATGAATTTTGATGCTACAAAACCTAAAAGAGGAAAAAGAAAAATAGATTGAGCACTGATTTGAAAAATTCAGTAAGAATGCTAAAGCTGCAAAATGAACAATGTTCTGCAACCACCAAGTAAATAAGCCACAAGTTTATTCTGGGTCTCATTCTGATTTATCCAGAGACTGACAGGCCAGCTGCCCATCGCCCCCATCAGACAAGAACCCCAGGATTAATTCTCCCCTAGTGCAGCTATAGTCAGGAATTTGCTAAAGGAAGGTCCTCAGAGACCCTTGTTAAAATTCCATCATCAAACCAAGAGGAGTTTCTCATAGCTTCCCTGTCTCTGTTCTAGTTCAGATCTGCTTGCAAACCCTTTAATCATGTCTGCCAGAGAAGATCTATCCCAGAAGTGCAGAACTTCTCCTCTGAACAGTAATTATTTTTAGCCTCAGAATGCACTGGATGCAATGAAGAGTGAAATGCTTTTAAATTTCCCATGGAAGGATCCCTCTGTCAGATAGCTGAGGAGGTTTCCCTCTGTAATGTGCATTCAGGAACAGACAGAGATACACAAATAGAAATGTGCTTATGGACACACATCACTCATTAACACATTTATCTACTCAAGATTACTTTATTCCCAAATAAAAACAGATACCATGTGGCTGAGGGCTAAGTATCCTCTGGCAGGAATGATGAAGGATTGAGAAGGAAAGAGTGAGTATTACCAGCAGAACCACCCAAGACCTCCCATTTCCAATTGAGGATCAAGTTCCAACCAAAGCTTTGCTTGTTATATATTACTATTTGAAATCCACAAACACACCCATCCTTTACAGGGAGGCAATACAAACGTACATATACTCACATTTCAAACACTGAGCATGTTTATAAGGATCTTCACTTGATATCAACTTTACAAACACAGTAGAATTACTGTCATTGAGCTTAGGAGCACTAAAAATGCACTATAAAATCATACTGCAGGTGTTTTGCATGCATCTGAAAAACCACAGGAAGGTTAGTTTTGGTTCTCAAAAGTATCTCTATGTTTGCTCCATGTATTAAAACATAAAACATCAGATAATAAAAATAGTTGGAAGTCAACTTACAAATCCAAAAGACCAAATTCAACTTTAGCAATTTGACTCACAGGAATACGAGCTGGAGAATTACTTTTTTATGAAGCCAAAAGTCATTTAAATTCTATTACTGGAACTTAGGTATATAAGAAACAGCAGGTGCAGGTTTTCATCACCTTTCTCCTTCATATTTAGTGCAAAAAAAGTCACCTATGTGATGGATGTGTTTATCAAATGCTCAAAACCATGCCTAGCAAAAATACCTTATTGTTGAATCAATTCAACATAGGTAATCAACTGGTAAACTGAAAAGTTTTAATAAAGACATACAGAGATCCATTTCCTTTTTTGTAAAATTCACTGAAGGCACTGATAAATGAAATTTATATTTTATATAAATAATATATTTTTGATTGGAATTCTAAAAAAAGTCGTATATGGAATATCTGTAATAATGTCTTGGGCACTTAAACTGTGCCTGAATTGAGAGAGAAAAAACTCTTTACTAGAACAAGAATTATCACTTAGAAGGGTTCACTTTGCAAAACTGGATCCACAGACCCCACATCTAACTCAAGAATTACAAGTTTAAAAATTGCTAAAATAAATATGTTATTCTTACTTAGCAAAGCTTAGATTTACAAATTAGCAGCCTCCCTACCACAGCTCATTTCAATGAAGAGCTGAGCAGGAAGCTCAAGTGAAATAACCAAAGCCAAAATCCAAGGTGAGTGATATGAAGAATGTGACAAATGTTGGCTTCTCAAAGTGTATTTACTTCATAATTTATAGAACTTGGAAAAATCTATGTTAGATCAGGTTTAACTACAGAAGAACTTTTCAGATTACCACCAAAAGTACTACAGCTAGCATAGAGATTAAGACAATTTTATCATATTTTGGGTTTATCTATGATCATATTTTCCATAAATAAATGTTCTCTATTTGTTTCTATGTAGATCATTGTGGCATAAACAGAAATCTCATCACCTTTCATTTATTTCTGCTAATATAAAACTCTATCAGCAAACACTTCTTAATACCAACATTTGATTTCACACTATATACCCTTTCATCCTTCAATATGAGAAGTTCTACGCACTTGATTTTTTTGCACAACATTATTTGCAGAATAAGTCCCAGCACCATTACTAATTTTTTTAGCCTTTTGATTTCTTATGTAGCAACATAACACCATCCTTACCTGAATTAAGACTAAGCTTGTTCAAACTCTATTGCTTAAAAGAGAGAAAACCTCTTGACAAATTCAACCCTCTCTCCCACTATCTCATCCATAGGATAGACTTTGTGAGTGCTTTAGGGTCTGCAATACCCTCGTGGGCATCATTTGCCCCCAACAAGTTGAAAAGAAAATTGTTACATCTATAGCACTTACAATGCCCTGCACACAACTAAGCCTTGGCTCTTCTCACCAGTTCTGTTTGATTTAACTCTTCAAAGTCACACTCCTGAAGCTTTTATCAGAAGGTTAACACATCCTTACACTCTAGGCCATACTATAAACTGGAAACAAAACACCAAAGTCAGCAAAATAACCTAATGGCTTTTACATGGCAGAACCTATAGGCTGAAGCTATAAATTCATTAAACTATACCCAAGATTATACTCTATGGACTTTCCTAGGCTTTGTCTTACGATTAAATGCAGCATGTGAAAAAGGATATTGAGACCTGGATGGATGCATCAAGAAGTATCAATGATTGTTACCTGCAGAGGTGTTACAAGAAATTTCATCTGCTGCAACGAAGACGAATTGATTTCTGCAAGAGAAGATAAAATTCACAATACTGCTTGCTGACTGGGAAATGTGCTAGCTGCCAATTGACTTGATGTTTACAGATGGGGTAGGGGAAGGGTGCTTAATTTTAATGAATGTAGCAAGAAAAAGTGTTGAGTACTTATAGAGTTTATAAGGATCATGAGGTAGACATGCTGGGATCTTTTAAATGAAATAATGGTGACATTTGGATATGGACTATGTACAAACTCTTGCATCGGAAGCTTCATGTTTAGTGTAACAGATATGTCAATATATTTATGAAGTCTAATAAAAATAAAACAATATATTGATATTAAAGGGCACTACTGCAAAATACGTAAAAAGCGCTTTTGAAAAAAAATTAAATTGCAATTTACTTTGTGCATCTGAAAGGAGGATATTGAAATTAAAATATTTTGCTTTTTCTATGTCTAATATGACTGCAATCAGAAAATTAATTTTTCTGCTATTTATTAAAAAAATGACATAGTATATTCTCATATACTGTCATCCAAATACATAGAAAAGTCTTTTGCAGAATCTTAGGAGAATAAGCTAGAGATATAATTTAATATAAACCTTCTCTTGCAAAATTCTTTTTTAAACCAGGTAACATAAAAAGAGAAACACTAAATGCACTAGTACTTCAAAATGCAGAAAACTTCATTATGGCACAAATCCTGCTTTGTCCTTTCTGAAATACGGGCAACCAGGATTTGTGTTGGTGGAAACCTTGTTGAAGGATTAACATCCAATGATTCCTTTATTGCATACACGCAGCTGCCTCGGGGTATTTTTGTGCTGGGCAGGGTTAATGAACCCCAATGCAGAGTTAACCCTCAGGTGTGGTTTCCTCCCAGCCCCTGCACTGCCAGGCACAGCCAAAACCTGACCCTGAGCTTTGCACAGCCTTAATGCCAGCCTAACAGCCCGGAGCCAAAGGATGCAGGCTGAGGAGTGCCTGGGAAAACAGCTCTGCAAGCTTTGAGTGCTGAGCATCCTGCTGAAAACACCATGCAGCAGCAAACATCCCTCAGGGGCAGCAAAACCTGCAGGAGTGAAGCTCTAAGGGAGCAAAATCTATTTCTGTTGCTTCACCTCCAGTGTATCAAGAGATTTGAAATTCTCGTTTAGAGATCTGTGAACCTTGTTACTTAGAGATTCATATTCTAAGGGGGGAAAAAATAAATCCAAAACAAAACAAGGGATCTGCAATCTGTACTGCAGGGACAGGGTTGCATAGTTCCAAAAGCAGATCATTGCCTCTGCCCTAGCAGAAATACTGACACTGGTGAGCTTAGTGATCAAATTGTTCATTCTTGCATTTTCATCTGTTCATTAAGTTCAATTAACAGCTCTGCTCTTTATTTTGTCATCTGCAACAGTTTCAGGTGCTAATGAGATTTAAAGGACAAGTAATGCTAAATACACGAATTAACAAAAAAAACCAAAAAAAAACAAACCAAAGAACAAAGGGGGATAAATTCTACATTATAAATACAGAGCTACTCTGTATTTTATAGGTAGCATAATTTTTCACTGTATTTACTGCTACCACCTCTGTGATAAACAGGAAGAAGTTAGATGCTTGCCTGAAAGAGCCAGTATTACCTGCTACTGTTTTACAAAAAATCCTTCTGACTCATTTCTGTGAAGTTGTTAAACTGCCCTCTCATCTAAATGAAAAGATCACTTTTCCTTAAAAACTGCTCTAAAGTGGTTACTGAGAAGTTCCTTTTGTTCTTCTCAGTTCAGAACACTGGAACATTTAGCCACAGAGTCTATATTTCCAGATCTTAAAATGCAGAATTATCTGCAAGAGTAATATGCTAGTACCTCGAGGAAGACCCCAGAACACTAATGCAATTTGTCCTTCAGAATGAAAAATGTTATTTTTAAACTGTTCTGAAATCTTACTCTTTTTTAACCAAGTCTTTGCTAATTCCTGGGAACAAAACTAATTAAAAAAATTAAATAAACCCAAAGTGACACCTATTTAAACAAACAACAACTATAAACATCTCTTGTTATACTGCTTCATAGGAAGGAAATGTTTTGCTTTTATAAAATGAATTTCACAGCTCCATACATAACTTTTAAACGTATGAAGTTACATATTGGTCAGCATAGCAACTGTGAGAATGAAAAGCCTAGAGACTGGAGTCCAATAAGCCAGTTCAATATTTTATAACTAATTAGGTGTTATTTGTAGCAATTCCTGGAAATTCTTAAGCACTTTGATGGCTTTAATGCTCTTACAGTGGCAGGATTTATTTAGCTGAATTCCATAATGCTGTTTACATAGACTCAGAGGGGAAATTGCTCATCAGAGGCATCACAGATATCAGAGCTTGTGGCTACAGCAAGGGTTAATCCTCTCTGTGTAGCTGATGGCTACAGCAAGGGTTAATCCTCTGTGTGGGCAAGCCCAGAGCCTGCAGAAGGAGCCCTTAGGAGTGAAGCTGCCTCTGTGGGGCACCAATCCCTCCTGTCCTAAGGCAGGAGGGGAGCAGAGATGCCAAAGGACAGCTCACCTTGCCCAGTCCCCTGCAAATGTGGAGAGTTCCCTTTAAAGGGCAATTCTCGGCACCAGCTCTGTCGAGCATATAAGGCTTGAAAATCTCACAAGGAAGACATGATGAAAATTCATGGTGCATTTTAGGCTGGTTTAGTGTTCCTTATCACTGCTACACTTTAAATGATTCAAAAAGGTGCAGGAATTGCAAGCAGACCCAACTTTATTATACAATAAGGCCTGCTCAATTAAGATACAGGATCACTTCCATAATTTAATTTGTGTATTAACAGTGAAAGTATAGGACCAATTTTTTACTGTTCACTGGTTAACACTTCAGAAGTAAAAGAACACAGATTGAAATAAAAGAAACTTTTTTTTTATTTAATAAAATTTTAAACGTTGTTTCTGCCTGTGAGATTTAAAAAAAAAATCAAAAAACTAAATAAAACTGAAAGGATAACATGATAAATACATTGACCTGAACGTTGGGTATATCCAGCCTTCCAAATCCTCACACCCTGGGCTAAATGCAATGCTTTTAAGTACAGGAGTGGCACCTTTTGGCAGTCTGAGCTCTCTGATGTCTCCCAGACAGTGTGGGTCAGGAGTCTGTGCTGCTGGGACTCCAAATAGCTGGGCTCCATCCCAGCAGCTCCTTCCCAAGGGCAAACACTCTGCATACTACTGCTTCTCTCAAGCCCATAGATCAATTTTTATCTCTTCTTGCAAATTGAAAACTAACTCATTTTTTACCACTATGGTAATAAAGATGGTTTTAAATTTTGAAAAAAAAAATGTTTAAACATTTGATATATATCCTGAATTCAAACAAGAACAGAAGGGGAAGACAACAGAAGTACTATTAAGTGATTTAGATGTGCTTTCTTCATTTGGGGTAGTTATTGAACCTGCATCACACCATCTTCAAAGGTCTGAATATGTTGTAATTTCCTCTGTTCCATTCCCTGTAGTCCCTTTGGCAGTAACAAATGTGTGCCTCCAGGGCCCCACATCTGACAGAATCCTCTCTCTTTTGGCACCTGCTCTTTCTATCCAGCAGACCTTTTCCATTTCCAATGCATTACATGCTTGCTTTCTCTCTTCTTGAAACTGTTTGGTGAAAACATTCCATACTATAGAATAGAGATTTTATATATATTGAGGGGTTTAAATTCTTTAATCACTGGAGCCTGAGTCT